>JACATO010002473.1:0-17207 GCA_018389105.1 Nautilus pompilius
CCGCAACTTGCACGGATTTTCGATTAAATTTTTAAGAACACAATTAATTTGAAAATGCGATTAAAGCCTCTCCAAACCGAGTAATACGTATTATTGTTTGTCTTTTAAGTCCCCCCCCAAAAAAAAAATTTTTAAAAAGATGTAAAAAGTAACTGGACCATACGCGGGTGAACTTATCCACCCGTTTCTGTTAAATGCGATAGTTATTCCGGTCTGCGGCCTGTTTCTGGTACCAGTCCGAAGATATTTCGGAACGAAGGTGAATGAACATCCAATGCCGTCTTAATTTTTTTTGGTTTTGTTTTAAAATACTATTGATACTCTTCCCTTGGTCAGTATCAGATTACCAAAGCCGAAAGAGAGAGAGAGACAGAGAGACAGAGACAGAGACACAGAGAGACAGAGACAGAGACACAGAGAAACAGAGAGACAGAGAGACAGAGACAGAGACAGAGACCAGAGAGACAGAGACAGAGACACAGAGAAACAGAGAGACAGAGAGACAGAGACAGAGACAGAGACACAGAGAGACAGAGAGACAGAGACACAGAGAGACAAGACAGAGAAGAGACAGAGACACAGAGAGACATAGAGACAGAGACACAGAGAGACAGAGACAAGACACAGAGAAACAGAGAGGACAGAGAGAACAGAGACAGAACAGAGACACAGAGAGACAGAGAGACAGAGACACAGAGAGACGAGACACAGAGAGACAGAGACACAGAGAAACAGAGAGAGACAAAGACAGAGAGAGAGAAGAAAGATAGAGGATGGAGAGAGGAGAGAGGAATAGAGGAGAGTAGAGAGAGATGAGAGATAGAAGATAATATAGAGAGAGAACAGAGAGAGAAGACAATACAGAGATAGAGAGATGATTGAGAGAGTTAGGAGAGTAGGGAGAGAAAGAGAGAGGATGGATAGAATAGAGAGAGAGATAGAGAGAATATATATCTATCGCTAGCTCTAGTCTATAGAGATCGAGAGCTAGAGCTACAGGATTTCTCTCACCATAGAGGATTTGATCTATCTTAGATTATTGAGAAGAGATAAGAGGGAGGAGAGAGAGCTCTGTCAGTTTAATGACTTATAACACGTTAAAAAAAAGAAGAAAGATTTTAAAATAAGAATCCAGAAAAATTTCTTGCCTTACTCAGAATGGCAAAAAGAAATAACGGCTACAATCCAAGAGAACTCGCAATATTAGACCTCCTTACCGTGGAATCGGGGTTTCTAATTTACATACACTCCACGGAAATTTTATTTACAATTTTTTTTTAAAATAAAAACCCGTTTTCTTTATATCTAATTCTTCTTACTCTTCATTATTTTTAGCAGCTGGTTTGCATACACTTTTAAAAAGAGAGAAGTTCCTTTCACCATTTATACTCTCGAGCGGAACGTTTACTGTGACAGAGAAGCGAGTCGCGACATTGTTCACCAGGTTATTATGGACCTTGAGCATAAAATCAGCTGTTCACATTTACCTCAATCGCAGACTTCTGACGGGATCTTATCGCGAAAATGGCATTCCCTCCCACGCCTGTTCTACCCCAACAACGAACCTCGGCATAAAGCCAGGGGGGGGGGACTTTATTCAAGAAACTTAATTGCAAAGCTTCCAATGGCGTTATGATTCTTTGATATTATTTCTCCTTTTTAATTCCCGCTCATTTTATGGCATCAGTCCCGACCAATCTTTCTACCGATATTGAAATAGTTTACGGTAACCATCTAGGTGATAAAGCATTGACAGTATTCTCCTTACTCCCGGACAGGAAGCGTTTCAAAGACCTTTGCCGGGGTCAACTGATCCCCCCTCTTTTTTTGTCTGTTGGGTCTATAAAAGATGTTTTTCCTCTTTACTCTGCAAAAAAAAGAAGAAAAACAAACACACACACACACACATGGTAAAGTCCGTCCTACAGAAGCAAAGCAAACCTAATGCCACATCGGATAATGTTGCAGCTGAAGTTCAGATGAATTATTATCTTCTTTTAACTGTTGTCTCCAAGGCGATTTTTTTATTTTGTTGGAGAAATGATCTTATTAAAGATAGTTACCACCGAGCTTTCGGTTCTTACTATAAAAGGTCCCCTGTCACACGAGCCGCCGGTACGCTTCATTCCTGAATTTACGACATATCACTGCAGCTTTAGTACCGTCATCACGGAATTTATGTGATGACGGCACAACACTGGAACATTTGTTATTCTTAGCTCCGAGCGAATTCGATTTTTATCACCTATTTAATTCCTTGTGGACCTTATATTCGAGGCCCGGTTCCGCTGTCTCCTTCCCGTTAAAGTACATCTACTAACCGATACTAACAGGATCCTCTTCGAAACTCCCGCGCGCAGACATCCATCAGCCGGAGGAAACAAAAGCTGGTTTCAGATTTCTAAACCAAGCGGATGGGTGTGGGTTGGCGGGGGGGGTGGTGGAACAGGATGCGGAGGTTAGCCGCACTTCTGCGGAACCCTTCGTTATTTTTTTTTTAGATGTGGGGACGGCCGGCTGATGAAGAAGAACAAGAAGAAGCCAAAGGTACGTTAACCGAGTCGGTCTCCATCGGGAACTCGAACTCGGGCCACCTCAGTTAGCAGTCTAGCGCTGGAGAATGGTTTTACTAACCAATAACGCGAATAATGATAATAACGAAATTCAAGTTTAATGATGCATTCGACTTTCTTGTCATATATAATGTTGCTGGGGGGGATTGGGCTTTTTTTGTGAGCATTTAAAATTTTTTTTAAAAAAAAACAACCTTAATATCTATTTATTAATAGGTTCGCCAAGGAGTCGCCATTAGAGCTTTCTAAGATCTGTTTATTAATAGGTTCGCCAAGGAGTCGTCATTAGGGCTTTCTCGTTATTTTATACAAACTCGTATTATGCTGTTGGGTTATACATCTTTAATCCAAATATGGAAAGTAAACTCGCCATCATCTCTGCGGAGATGTTTAACAACACCGGCATTTAAAAAAAAAAGAAAGGGGGGGTGTCTTGGAAATATCTCCCTTTGATGTTAGTAATAATTCATCTGGCTTTTATTTGCCAACAGGTGTTGGGCGGCACATATTAGCTGAGGGAATTCATCAAGTTTACGCATCAGGGTGGACCACCAAGCTCTTGGCGTGCGGCGGGCAGGCCCAGTGGTTAGCGAGCAGAGGGAGAAGTTAGCGGGTAGCGCCTAACGGCGTTGTGGAGTCTCTCCCGGCCGTTCAGCATCTCGCCCCCCCCCCTCCACTGGGAACAACCCACGGGTTTCGGTCGGGAGTGAGCCACCGGGCACCCAGCCCGGGACCTGTTCTGATCAGCCAAGCCGGATTTCTCGAATGGCAATAGCATTAAAAAACAACAACAACAAAAACCGATGTCCAGTTACAACACCAAGAATATAACGTTTCTAAGCTTTTTTCCTCTAATTATTTACAAAAACTAACTAAGTTACAAGTTCCGAAGGTTGGACGTTTAATTAATTTACTGAATTCGTGAAATTATTATTACATTTTTTTTTTTTTTGTTCTCCTTCTTCTTCTGCTATGTTTAGACGAAATCCGATATCAAAAACGGTAAATGCCATGTAAGCTCTGGGCAACGATTGTGTTTTGGCTCTTTAGGCCTTTCAGGTAGAGAAACGCCGTTTGATTCCAATGTGTCAAACGTACCGAAGTCGACACGAGATGAATTAGCGAAGATGAAGAACGAGACTGACTCACGGTCACTATTTTAACAGCGTCGTTGACGTCACGATCTTCTCGGACCCACTCACCCCCCCCTCCTCCTGTCGGTATCGTTTGATGTCGAAGTGGGCACCATCTTCGAAAAATCGTTTAAGTGATTATCACTGCAGACCTAGTCTTTTATACTCGCCGTTTCCTTACATCGTAGACCCCCTTTCAGATTTACGCTGTACTAATGTTAACCGAAATAGATGTTTTTAAAATACTCGAATCGGTGTGTGTGTGTGTGGTGTGTGTGTGTGTGTGTGTGTGTTAGCAGATACTCTCTGTGGCTTCAACTATTCGGTCAAGAACTTAGTAAACCACTGGTTACTGGATTGCGAACAGTTTGGATCGTGGCAAACCTACGCACTTACTAAACTAAAAGAAAAAAGAAAAAAGGAAGGCATAAATCGAATAAAACAGTGGCTATTAATAGATAGCTACACGTAACTTCCAAATGCACTGAATGTGCTTCTGATAAACTTCTCAGCTGCGCGACAGCCTTCAACAAGTCTCGGCCCATCATTCGCAGGAGCCTCGGGATAAGGAGTCTACCAGCACCCCTCCATCGGATAGGTGTCCTGATGATGTTTTTCCCCTCTGTCTTGATCAGAAAACCAATAGTTTTCAATGCTTTCCCTCCATCGATCCTCTCAACAGTCCTGTAGCACCGACTTCTAGCGGAAGAAGCTGCAAGTTCCATCTCCTCACCTCGAATTTTTGGCACGAATTTTGGTGCTTCATCTGTCTCCTCTATCCTCTCTTCCCGTGGAACCTGCTAACTCGACGAATGAAATACTTACAAATAATTAATACAGTAACCCTGAGAAAAGTAAAAGACTAATGATTATAAATTCACAAAAAAAAATGTCTGTCTAATATTTATGTATTTGATAATGATATTACAAAGAAGAAAGCATTTTACATGATAAAATAAGCACATAAGGGGAAGAATTTTGAATGTGCTGTTCGGTTCTGTGTTTAAGCCCATCAGTTATCCCTCTTATGCATAAAGAGTTTAGTGAGCAATTTTCTCTTTTATTCCACGCACAAAGTGCTGTTGTTCTTAGGAAAGACTCCGAAACGTTGTACAAAACTAAGATGGTCGATATGCTGTAAATTATTGGTAAAAGTAATAATTCACCATCACTGCCTCTTGTCACGTACTTTGCAGTTAATTAGTATTTTCAGTGTATGCTTACGTTCCTGGAAATTACGTAGACGAGACGGCGTGACTTAACGAGGGGAGACTGCTTTGTGGTGGCTTTCAAGTGTGCATTGTACGTTGGTTTTTATGTATGCCTGACAGCTTAGAAACACCAAATCAAGCTGTCACCTGAAGTTGTAGATGCTTTTGTCGATCTGCCGGCCGGAAGCATTCAAAATAAATAAATTTAAAAAAAAAAAGAGAGAGAGAAAAAATTTTTTTTTTCTTTTTTTTAAACCTCGACATTCTCTCCAATTGGGCAAGAAAAACTTCCTTTTTATTTTCTAACGCTGATCCCCAGAGATTTCGAAATATTCTCCAGTCTCGCGGTTACGTGGATCCAAGTGCAGTCACGATTTTGCTTAGCCAAAGAAGTCAGTCAGCGAACAAGTTTACAGATATTAATTCGAGATTCAAGGCAAAGACTCACTTGAAACCCATTCGCGTGTTTGCTCCGAATGTATCCGTATAAGCTTTTTAATATTTTTATTCATCCATGTTTTATATTGGTGCTGTTATCCAGAACTACAAGCGGGAATTTAAGGCTTATAGCCAATGTATTTTTTAAAATATATTTTCAGACACGTGTAGAAACCAGTGGAAAAATTTTGCTCGATATATGTGTCTGTGTGTGTCTGTTTGTGTCTATGTGTGTGTGTGTCTGTCTGTGAGTGTGTGTGTCTGTGTGTGTCTTTCTGTCTGTCTCTGTCCGTGTGTCTGTCTGTGTCTGTCTGTGTCTGTATGTGTGTGTGTCTGTCTGTGTCTGTCTGTGTGTGTCTTTCTGTCTGTCTGTGTCTGTCTGTGTCTGTCTGTGTCGTTGTGTCTTTCTGTCTGTCTCTCTGTGTGTGTGTGTGTGTGTGTGTCGCTGTGTGTCTGTCTGTGTGTGTGTGTGTCTCTGGTTGTGTGTGTGTCTGTGAGTGTGTGTGTGTCTCTTGTGTGTGTGTGTCTGTCTGTGAGTGTGTGTGTCTGTGTGTGTTTTTCTGTCTGTCTCTGTGTGTCTGTCTCTGTGTGTGTGTCTCTGGGTGTGTGTGTCTGTCTCTGTGTGTCTGTCTCCGTGTGTGTGTCTCTGGGTGTGTGTGTCTGTCTGTGTGTGTCTGTGTGTGTCTTTCTGTCTGTCTCTGTGTGTGTCTGTCTGTGTCTGTGTGTGTGTCTCTGGGTGTGTGTGTGTCTGTGAGTGTGTGTCTGTGGGTGTCTTTCTGTCGTGTCTCTGTGTGAGTCTGTCTGTGTCTGTGTGTCTGTCTGTGTCTCTGTGTCTCTGTGTGTCTGTGTGTGTTGTGTGTGTGTCGGTGTGTATCGGTCTGTGTGTGTCTGTCTGTGTCTCTGTGTGTCTGTGTGTGTCTGTGTGTGTCTGTGTGTGTGTGTGTGTGTCTGTCTGTGTGTGTGTGTGTTGTGTGTCTGTGGGTGTCTTTCTGTGTGTATGTCTCTGTGTGTCTGTGGTGTGTCTGTTTGTGTGTGTGTGTCTGTCTGTGTGTGTCTGTCTGTGTCTGTCTGTGTCTGTCTGTGTGTGTCTCTGTGTGTCTGTGTGTTTCTGTTTGTGTGTGTGTGTGTGGGTGTCTGTCTGTGTGTCTGTCTGTCTGTCTGTGTCTCTGTGTGTGTGTCTGTCTGTGTCTATCTGTGTGTGTAACAGATTCTTATTTTTTAAAATATTACATTCGTAAGCAGAAATCTCTTGTTTATTGAAATACCTCTGATTAATCACAATAAGGACTCTTTGAAATAAAAAGTCGTTTTCAAAAATGACCAATTTATACAGTCAAGCTGCCACATCAATTTTAAAACTTTGTAAATTAATGTATCTGACCGGAAATATAAGTGTTTCACCTGTGATTATGAGTATATTTCACGTCGGGCTGTTCGTGCGAAATTCTTCTGTTCACTCAAGATCGTGTCACAGATCGTTCAGAATGCGGCTACGAGTCCCGCTACAGACTGTCAAAAAATCTCGACGTTTCCCATTAATCTGTGTCCGATCCCACGGCGGACTTCACCGAGCGAATATCACTGCTTCGGGAGAAGGCCTTCAAAAGAGTGTCACCACGAGGAGAACACGGCGGTCGAAATTCTCTTGTTGGCACCGTCCATGCAACAGAAGCGAGCCAATAGCGTCATCTCCACCGTCCTCGCTGCAGAAGGTATGCGGCACCCCGGCCAAAAGAAATAAAAAGCGAGATTTTCGGGACGGCTCACCTGAGCGTCGTGTATGGGCTGAGGTCGACATAGAAGAATGGCAGAATTAGTATTTGTGAAAGAATGTCTTTATTGTTCTGGGGAAAGCTGCCATTTTAGAAGCACTCTTCATTCCGGGGTACTAACGAGGTATACCGAGATTCGATGGCCATGTTCTTCAGAATGATGGCGCTGGGTGTCACACCTCTGGTGTTAAAGAATCAAGGCATTTAATCTCTTCCCTGGATACCCAGAAGAGCTGATATGAACCCGATCTACAAAACTATTGAAAGTGGGAAGTCCTTTTTTCCAGTGCGAAAGTGAAAGAGACATTATATGATGTCCAGGTTTTCCTATAAAAGGGCCAGAAACTAAGTAGTCGGCCGGCCTAATCAGGGCAAGGTACTAATACTTCTTTTTAATGTTGGGAAAATCCGTTGGGCCGATTTGGGAAGAAGAGCGACGAGAGAAAATCACGCTAAAGGGTTACGCAAAGCAGAGCCGGTCCCGACCAGAATTCGAACTCGGGTTTTCAACAATTTTAGCGATCCAGTAGGCAAAACTACTGGACTAATGTACCTCCCTTGGGTACTTATTGCGCCTTAAAATGCTGCATATTTAATCGTATTATATCTTCGTTATCATTACATTCAACTACAAAATAAGTTATGCAAACTACCAAGGGACTTTCATACTCTAGATTTCAAAATTTGTTTCGCTAATACGAAAAAATTGGTTTTCTGTGTCCATTAAGGACAGAATTCCCATTCCTGATAGATCGCACGTGCTGTGTCGGGTTAAATGTCAGTGCTGCAGGCCCTCTTACAGCGGTACATCCGGCTGCAGTAGGAATAGGGAGGCTGGGCATCTGTCAAAGACAGAAAAGTGAAATTCTTCCCTCCTTAAACCATATAGTTTCAATCTTGACATTCATTTTCTTTGCATGACGTGAAAAATACGGCAGGACCCCTGCTGAACTCGCTACATTTCGGTGAATTTATGTCAAATATAGCAAACGTGATATGAATGAATATTTCTCTTATTCCATTGTTATCTTCTGAATTTTCCTCTCTCTCTCGCTCCCTCCCTCCCTCCCTCTCTCGCTCTCGTCTCTCTCTCTCTCTCTCCCTCTCCCTCCTCCCGCAGCTCCGCCATCCTCTCTCTCTCTCTCTCATCTCTCACTCTCCTCTCCACGCTCTCTCTCTCTCCCCGCCCTCCCTCCCTCACTCTCGCCATCTTCTCTTATCATCGCTCTCTCTTCGCTCTCCCCTCCCTCCCTCCTCTTCTCTCGCCATCTTCTCTCTCTCTCTCTCTCGCTCCCTCCCTCCCTCCCTCTCTCTCGCCATCCTCCGTCTCTCTCCTCTCTCTCTCTCTCTCTCTCTCTCTCTCTTCTCTAACTCTCTCTCTCCCTCCTCCCTCACTCTCGCCATCTTCTCTCTCTCTCTCTCTCTCCTCTCTCTCTCGCCATCTTCTCTCTCTCTCTCTCTCTAGCTCTTTCCCATTTAAATTTGTTGTATAACCACGCGAAATATCGTGGCTTCTTGCATCGGTGTACTGTATATTCTGGGACTGTTTCAACTTCGTTTTTTATGCGATTGCTTTTAGTTGAAGATGAACGCACCTGCGATTGGAATCTTCTAGTTTTGTTCTTTTTTTCTTTTTTGTACCATTTTTAAAAAGTAATATTTTTGTGTTCATCAGTTCTTTAGTTCAGTGTTGCTACCGGATTAGATCCAGTAGTGGTTCCTTACCCATGTGGCTGGTACTATCACTTCTCTTCTATGGTATAACCGTGATTTTTAGAGCGATGTTTCTTGATTTTCCAATTGTCAGTAGTGGGCAATTTTGAAGATTATTTCTCATTGCTGTATTTAATCGACGAAATCCACCAAATGGGTGGTGGATTACATTATTTTATCAGCGCTGTAAATAGGATCCGAAATCCGCGTGTAGACAGGCATCGTACAAGAGATTTCTCTAATGATACGTGAAGCGTCGTTGTCGTGTCGTTGTAATGAGACTAGAGGTCGGACACCACCCAAATTGGCATTACAACGATCAGGAGACGGGATTTGGTTGGACAGCACCCAAATTGGCATTACCATGATCAGTAGACAGGACGGGATCGAACACCTCCCAATTTGGCATAACCTGATCAGTAGACTGGATGGGGTCGGACACCACCCTGATTGGTATAACGATGATCAGGAGACGGGATTGGGTTGGACAGCACCCAAATTGGCATTATCATGATCAGCAGGATGGGATCGAACACCTCCCAATTTGGCATAACCTGATCAGTAGATGGGATGTGGTCGGACACCCCTCCCAAATTGATATTACTAGATCAGTAGACGGGATTGGGTTGGACACCACCCAAACTGGCATTACCATGATCAGTAGACAGGACGGGATCGAACACCTCCCAATTTGGCATAACCTGATCAGTAGATGGGATGTGGTCGGACACCCCTCCCAAATTGACATTACTAGATCAGTAGACGGGATTGGGTTGGACACCACCCAAACTGGCATTACCATGATCAGTAGACAGGACGGGATCGAACACCTCCCAATTTGGCATTACCTGATCAGTAGATGGGATGTGGTCGGACACCCCTCCCAAATTGACATGACAACGATCAGGAGACGGGATTGGGTTGGACAGCACCCTGATTGGTATAACGATGATCAGGAGACGGGATTGGGGAAGATGTTAGCAAGATGAGTACCATGGCCCAGGCTACACACAAAAAGAAATTAAACATTAGTTAGCCAACCCGGACTCGCCATGAAGACCGGTACGTTATGTTTTCTTGGCGTTACTCTAAAGGCTACAAGATTCGCTTTTAATATCAGAAGACATAACTAATATTCACCCTTTATCAACGAACTTTCCAGAATAATTAAATAATCATAAGATAGTCTGTTTGTTTTTTAATAAAAAATAACAATAATGTTACTCGAAAAAAATTTTTTTTCATATACATTTATGAATTAGTTAGATTTTGGAATCATTTTTGAAATTGTCCTTGCTAAATATGTTTAATTTTGATCTTCTATAAAATCCATCAAATAAAGATCAGGTGACATTCAACCTGACAGACGCAGTTTCCGGCATCTGAGGGAAGAAAAACTGCCGAAATAATAACAGCATTGGACCAGAACGGAAACGTTGGCATCAACATCCCAGAGTAGAATTATAAGGTCCTTTATCGGCATTCAGTTTTAAGAATAAATGTCTAAATTTTGTGAAATTCTTGATACTTTTGTCCAGCATGTCTTGAAGTGCGGAACTGTTTTATTCCACCTAATGCAAGGCTGGAAAACGAGACCAGTAATCGATAGTATCCGAATTTGTGCTAATCAAATTAGTGAATTAATTAAAGTTTCAGTAACCACACCAGTTGCCACTTCGTAGACTTAAAGCGCATTATCTACAGTTCTCGCCATAATAATTCGGCTGCATTATTTTTATTAACAATATGTTAGTTTCTTGAAGAAAGCAGAAAATAATATCAGGTTTTTTTGGGGGGGAGAGGATACTCGAGGAACCTACCCGGTGGAACTGTTCTTCTTCGAGATGCTCGAATCGTGGAGAATCGACGCGATGGCACTCGCTATGTCTAAGAAAACTAATTTATATCTATTTACTCGCACGAAGAAAAAATTAATTCTGATATTCTACTGAATTGGATAATTGTTTTTATTTTTTCTAATCTTTTATAAGAAAGAGAAAAAAAATATTTTTTTTTTTTTACCATCTTGTCATTAGTCGGATAATTTCCATACCTAATTGAGTTATTTTATCGGTCAATGGAAATAGTAAACGTCTCTATTTTCCATTTTCATTTTTTATAAATCCCCTGTCTTCAGAAAGAAGCGGGATAATCTATCATACGAACACATAGCTGTTTTTTTTTTCATGTAAGAGAAATATATTACTTGGCCCACGAGGAATAAATCAAGTTCCTTTACAATTGTCTTATTATTTTAGCTGAATTTTCATGATTTGCAACGGAATAATTGCAAGAAACTGATTGCATCCCGTGTCCTGAGCAAGAACGAAGAGAGCTCGTTACATATACTACTCGGAACTCGCTAAGGATCAGATGATTAACAGCGAATCGGGACTATTGCTTCTTGATAATAGTACAAATTATTTTCGGACCCTAACCCCTTCTCTCTTTTTTATTGCGCGACCGAATTTCAACCATTGATCAATGCTGGAGGGTTTGAAATGCACACGAATATGGGGGTCTACTGATTTTGGAATTTAGCGAGTACTTTGTTATATTTTTTGAATGTTGGTTGATACAGAACGGCACGACGACGGCAGGGGTGACAACTGACGGCCATAGAACTCGGCAGAAAGACGGGTGTGTTAGAGACTGGAGCGACTCAACAACGTGTGGCAGTTGAGTTCAGCGTGATTTCCGGGACCTGGACTCGCTTTCAAACTTTTGATGATGTCGCCAGGCGGCAATGGATAGACCATTTCTTGGATCGGATCACGCAAGGGAGAAAAAATTCGTTTCCGACCAGCGTCTCAATTAAAAAAAAAAACCAGACCTTCAAACGTGACAGGTGACAATATCTGAAAACAGACTCTATGCGATCGGCTTCTGGCTGATGGTATGCAGTCTAGGAAAGTTCATATCCAAATATGACTAACCACGGGGGCCACCCACCCACTGCAGAACGTCGTTTCAGGCTGAAGTCTGCGACGTGGGGTGGACCACGAGAGACTGGGCGTCATCATAAGGATGAGTCGAGACTTCATGCGGACCTTTCGGAATGAACTGCCCGAGTGTGCAGAAGACCAAGGGAGAGGTTTAAAGATTTAAAAAAAAAGAAGCTGCTCAACACGGCCATTGTAGAGGAGGCCTTTGACTGTGTCGAGAGAGAGAGATGATGATGATGATGATGATGATGATGAGAGAGAGAGAAATGATGATGATGATGATGATGATGATGATGAGAGAGAGAAGAGAGAGAGAGAGAGCGAGATAGAGAGCTTAGCCGAGATGCGATCCCCCGACCACTCCCTGTCTTTCGGAAAAACCCCCGGTGACGCGTTTAAGGTACAGGGTTAAGATTCTTGATATTTGCGCGAGACCACGCGCTGGAAATTCTTAGAGTAGCTTCATTCTTCTATCGTCCATATTGTGTCAGGGTAGTCGACCAGCAGTACCCGGAGCAGGAGACAATCGTTGAGATGCCGGAGAAATCGAATGCTTCAGGCTGCCAGTACAAATCGGTCTCTGCCACCACGAACCATCCGTGAACTTTTCCACATCCTCGTGAGGAAGGGAGACGGTCCGTTTTTTTTTTTTATTTTTAAAATTCATATAATAATAATAATAATTTAAAATGTCAGATTAGACAGCAAAAATTACTAACTAGTTTTAAGCGTATTCAGTTCCATTATTTCGTATTTTAAGCCAAGAAAGAAATTATGCCATGTAGAAACCTAACACAAAATAATCAAAACGAAAAATCAGCTGCTTAAAGAAGAACAAAGAAGCCGAAGCACAATATTTTCATGTTGCTTACAAACAAAGAAACAACGACAACAACCTAATAAAACCTTTTGTTCAGTGAAGAATTTATTTTATTCGATAAATCCTGCAAGTTTCTCTGATAAGACCGCGTGCATAAATAATTTATTCCGCTGTAGTTGTATATTTAAGTTTCTGCTTAATAGAGTAGAAATACGCTGAGAGATTCAATGTCAAACTGACGAAAACTCGGCTAAAACCGATTAAATAAACCTACGAAATTTATTCTGTCCATATCCCAAAATAACAGAAGATTATAAATAACTTTATATTAATTAGTTACTAAT
This sequence comes from Nautilus pompilius, assembly GCA_018389105.1. Taxonomy (NCBI): domain Eukaryota; kingdom Metazoa; phylum Mollusca; class Cephalopoda; order Nautilida; family Nautilidae; genus Nautilus; species Nautilus pompilius. The sequence continues at coordinate 12,950 of JACATO010002473.1, forward strand.
TAAGCAGTAACCTTAATATTGAATACAATCTTCTTCGCATAAGAAATGTCTTTAGTCAAACAATTAGAGCAGAAAAATCCGATAAGATGGATGCACTATTCAAGATTGACATTTTAATTCAAATAGGTTTGGACACATACACACACAATGAAAATGGCAAAGCCATTCTAACAGACTTGATACAAACAATCAGAAAAAATTTGAAATCTTTCCGTCTAATTTCATTGATCTCAATTTCCTATTCTCGCAAATTAGATCATGGCGCTGGCTGTAAACAGAAATTTGGACAAGTTATTTTTAAACTATCCATAAAATTGTATTTTTCTGTACATTTAAAATATAAGTTCTGTACCAGTAGTTATTATCCAGTCATATAGAAGATACACTGAGGATACATCTGCATAGTTTATCTAGATTAACGATATTGCTCTGAAGAATGCTGTACATGCTTACAGTGTGGATAAGAAATTCCCCCCCCCAATAGAATGGGAAAGCAAATTTAAAAGAAAAGAATGATAAATACTGAACAATCTATTCGGGGTTCGCTCTAGAGTCAAATCATTCCAAGAAACTCTGACGTTCATGATATTTCAACATCATCATTTATGATTTGGTTTCGTTGACAAAAATTAGTGATCACGAATTATCGGAAGCGCAGAAGATATAATTAACAAAATATTCTTACTTCGAAGATGTCATCTGCTAAATGACGTCAGGATGCAATAAGCACACAACATACCGGTCTGCGTAACTCTAGAACATAGAACGCGCATCTACGACGTACACAAAGCTGTTTTTAATCTTCTTGACAGAAGAGCTGTTAAACTGTTAGGTCGCCATTCAAGTTTGAAAACTTAACGTTTACATTTATTAAACTGTCCTTAAAAATAATGATACAGACACGTTATTACAACAACAACAGCAACAAAACACCCTCTTTATTAGTATTTTAAAACATTTAATGCAAGTTTTATATTATTCAAAATACTCACTTGTCAACAGCTCGCGCTGTGGTTTGATAACTTTTAATGTAGATATTTATTTTAGAATAAATAAAAAGTAAAGGGTTGTTGCTTTTCGCAATAATATATTGAGCTCCCTCTTCCTGTAATTCGACCACAGATTTAATAGTTGTCAATACTAACCCATATATATATATATATTCAAAGCTAGGTACAGCTTAAGGAGAAAGAAATTTGTAGTTTTGTTTTTCAATTATTACAAAAAAGGTTGGGGTTAATTTCAGTCAGCAAGAACACAAAAATCACACACCAGACAAAGGGGCGAATAAACACCTGCAACATTTAATTAACACAAGAGTCCAGTCTTTAAAAAAAGACAGTTTAACAGGGGGGGGCCCTGTTTTTAAAATTACGGAAACTGGTGTACCACACGATACGCTAAACCTGTGCACGAGGTCATAGAGAGAGAGAGAGACGTGGAAGCAAACTCTTTATACCGGATAACAACGTCTCGCAGCCGTGTAGACATCTAGAATCAGTAAAACGTTTCGACACCCGCGTACCATCAGAACTCATTAGAAACCATTTATCAAACAGCACTGGTAAACAAATTATCTTTTATTATTATTATTATTATTATTATTATTAATGATGGCCGAGCTTTACTGATCGCCTTCACAGTTTCCCTTTCTTGATTTCCCAGGGATAGAGTGCGACAGCGAACTGAAATCTGACGCGCGGTTTCCGGCCTCGTTGTGAGGCCGGGAATTCTTCCGGGGGCCGGGGAGCTGAACGGAAGGCAAACTCGCCCTCGGTTTTCGTATAGACGTGCCATTGTGTTAGCGGGCAGGTGAGATGCCGGTTCTTATCTGTCTTTTGTTCAGAGCCTCTCTCTGTCTTTCCGAGCACTTACCTATGACCCACCGAGAATTGCCGACACTGACCTCGCTCCGAGCACCCGGTCACCGCATCACGATGTCCTGACATAAAAAAAAACAAAAAAAAAAAACACCAACAACAACAACAACAACAAATAGGTATGTATATGTATAAAGCTTTTATTGGAGTGTACTCGAAGAAAATATAAATCGAGTACTAAAACAGTTCCGGATGATTGCGTGTAGAAAATTATCTTATAGAAACCCCTGGCACCGCGATTACAAAATGCGATCAATAACAAAATTGCTTACGTCGACGTTAGAGACGAGATGGGAGAGAAAACTTTCTGTTTCTTTTTGTCCCGTTGGTGTCGACGTGATTATGAAATCCTACCACTTTACGACCCCGTTCGTTGTCTTCTACAGATGTGTGGGGGGGGGCTAAATTCCAGCTCTGACAGATTTAAATCTCAATTAAACGAGTTATTAACAATGTGGCCGACGACCGGCTCGGTAGGCAGGAGGGAAGACGCCCGGGGGGGGGGGGTGGTGATGATGGGGGGGGGAGCCCTGCCATCGGTAGAGCTGTTACAGGTGGAGTCGGGCGCCCGTCTCGCAATCTCGTCCGGGTGTTTGGTAAAACCTGGGAAACTTCAATCCTATAACGCCTACAATATCTTCAGCCTTCCACCCGGCCTCCCTACCCCCCGTCGAGAGACCCCTCGGCTCACTATAAGTTCCGATCGAGGGCTGAGGAAACTTGAGTCTACTTCGAAAATTAGAGAGGAGGGGTCTCTCTCCTCTCCTCCCTCCTTCTCTCTTCTCTCTCTCTCCTCTTCTCTCTATTCTCTCTCTCTCTCTCTCTCTGCGTCATCTGTCTCTCTCTCCTCCCTTCTCGCTCTCTCTCTCCCCTCGCTCTCCCTCTCTTCGCTCTCCTCCCTCTCTCCTCTCTCTCTCTCTCTCTCCTCTCTTCTCTCTCTCTCATCGTCTCGTCCTCCTCTCTCTGTCTCTCTCTGTCTCCTCTTTCTCTATTGTCTTCTCTCTCTCTCTCTCCGTCTTCTCTCTCTCTCTCTCTCCTCTCTCCTCTCTCTCCTCATCTCTCTCTCTTCTCTTCTCTCCCTCTCCTCTCTCGTCTCTCTCTCTCTCTCTCTTTTTATAGGATGAGTAATAAATAAGGCGTTTTCCGAACTACCCTCGCCTAGTCAGCCTCCTAACCAATCTAATTGCTGAATTATCTGTATCTCTCTGTAAAACGTGTCACCTGATGTTCTCGTGTATAGCAGATACAGCCAGCAGCGTGGTTCGTGACCCCTCCCCCTCTTCCATATTCTAATGATGCACTGTTCAATGAAACTTGCAAATTACTGCCAAACATATATTTAACCGGTTGTTTAAATTTGCGAAACACTGATATATTCGTTCTAGCTTTAACAGCAGGTTTCGGGCCATTTGGTGTCAAAGAAACTTCTACACTATAAAGTATTGGTCGAATCCAATCAAAGTCATCATTAATTTTAAACTGATTTGCTGATATGGATTTTTTTTTTCTTTCCGGTTCGCTCTTTGCTTCGTATCTTTTCGGAAAACCGGGCAGACTATTCCAGTACCTTCACCTTTCTTCTAGTGTCACATAGTCTGAGTAGTGCTCGCGTTAATTTTCCCGTTGGAAAGTATAGTTTCGTTCTCACAGTTTCCTACCGGTCCTAATTGAACATCTTTTTTTTTTTTATGATCGCCCCTCTTAACGGTAGACACCGAAAACTCCGCATCAGGCTCGACTCCAAGTTGTCTCCGGACCAGAATTGGGGCTATCCGACAAATGGGTGAAGTTCGTCTCACTTCCATCACTCCGTAGAACTTCATCCCAAAAACTTTGGGAACCCTCTACACGGTCTTTCCCACGCTACAGACATTTGGCTCCGTGTACCTCTCTGGCAAACGACTTCTTTCTTGGTAACCCGCCGTCACGCAGTCTCTTTATGGCTGTTAGAGGATTAATAATGGCACCCCCTTTTTGTCCCCACCCACCCACCCCCTCCAGCCTTTCGGCACCCTGTGCGATAGGATGTTTGCTGTATTGTCCGCCTACCTTTACCATTCTTCTTTGTTTGCACTCTCTCACCTGACGACCATCACCGAGCTAACCGATCATCACCCTTTTATTTGCTCTTCACTTCATAACGATACCGTGGACTGTTGGACTCGGATAATTGCGATATTCCACTCGGCATTTCTCTCTAAAATCCCTTTGTTCTCCGGAGCCATAACCCCGCTTTCTCAGATCAGCCCCGCGCTTCTTGGTTTCTTCATATAAGTATCACAAAACAACAACAACACAGGAACGCTTCGGCATCCGTCCCCACACACAACAGGAACAACTTACATGCGTCCGTGTAATCGAAGTGCACTGGATCTGCT
>JACATO010002474.1:0-38190 GCA_018389105.1 Nautilus pompilius
GAAAAAATCAAGATGCGATGCAGAAACTGCATCTTTAGACACATATTGGCCCCCATTTGCTGATACGTCATTAGCATGTTTTCCCCATACTCACATGCTCAGTTCTATATTGCTAAGAAAGTTCTGTACAACTAAAATAAATGGCTTCCCATGCTGCAGACTTCAGTGGGTTCAGCTTATTTTTTGAACCAATCTTCACACACGAGTTCTTGAATTTCGGACCCCACAAAAATTCCTTCTTTGAGGTTAGCTTCACTCTTGTCAGCACCAAACTTCTCTCTTAGGCACTTGAAGCATCACTATCTTTATCCATGGCTTTGACAAAGGTTTCATAAGGCCGAGTTTGATATGAAATGGCTGAAAGTAGACAGTCTGCTGAGGGTCTACCAATGGCATATGTTGCCACATTGTACCTGTCAAACTATAGGTTCCTGTTGCATAGGCCAGTCTTGCGGGTGTAATGGTTGGCATCATCACAGGCTGTTCAAAGACACAAGAAACACGCGTTTTGTGTATCCTAGCTACAATCCAAGAAGGAGAGAAAATACCTTACGATCACCACAAATTTTCCATTTATGATCCGAATAGCTTATCATTTTCAAGCCACTGCATGAGCTATAGGAACCGAAGGTTTTTTGGTTACCATGATGTAACACAGCGCAGCTATGTAGCTTAGTTGGCTACATTCTATGAATAACCTTCATCCATCAGTCACAAGCCATAACTAGAAAAAACATGACATCTAAGAGCAGTTTTCGGATTTGAAATCAGCGTGTGAAATACTACAAAGTAAGCATGATAATGTTTCATGTAAACAATTTAACGGGATAGTGATATTTGAGGGCATTTAAAAAATATCACTATTGTGATGATTTAAGGATGACAGCCTTATGTTAAGTCCTAACTCATTTTTTTTTGTTAAATGTTCTTTGTAAGTCAAGACGAAAAAGTAGGAACTTAGCAGATTCTCTGGCAATAGGTATAAATCTGTGATTTGCTCCCACAATCTCAGAACATTGTCCATAAAACACTCCAGGGCATTGCGGAGGAACCTAACCTGATTTAGTCATCCGGACAGGCATCAACCTTGATATACATCATGGGGATGGTCCATGCATGGAGTACATCTGTTGAGGAAATGAGAGCACGAATGTGGACTGTTATTGGGAACAATAAGGCAAGAGTCTGCCTCTAAAAGTCGATACTGTCGTATTAGATCTCTAGTTGGGATCATGTATAAGTCAAACTCTACATTTAAAAAATCTGAATGCTCATAACTTCAGTATCATTGGTGACCAATACTTTAATAGATAATAAAGGTCATTTACTTCATCTGGCAGGTATAGTAATCATAAAAAGGGAGAGCTAAAAAGATAGGATAATTGCTGGAGCAATTGTTCGGATGGTTTCTACCTTTTGTCTTTTGAGGACTATTCGGGAGATGGTTTTATTTATAATCAAGGTGGTTGATACATAGCCTACTAATAAGTGATTATTACTAACAAATATTGCCTGTCATGGAATAAAATTAACTGTTCTATGAGAGGGGATGATGAGTCTTAAAATTTAATTTGTTCTCATAAGGCCCATTTCTATAAAGTAAGGGCTCCTGTTTCTGAGAGATCATGGAAGTCAGCAGGTAGGCGGTTATCTCATCTAATGAGGTATTAAAGGTTGGTTCAAGTAACTTTTTGTTGGGATGTTAACCTTTCTCAAACAATGAAGATAAATACTAAGACAGCGATGAAGGAAATGAAAGATCCTACAGATGACACAATGCTTCATTCAGTGAATTGGCCAGTAGTCGAATAACGTTGAGGTATTCCTCTTAGTCCTAAAGAAATGTTGGGGAAAGAAGGTGATATTAACTCCTGTAAATATTAACATGAAGTGGGCTTTTTTCATCTTGGGTGAAGAGTAGCCCCTGTTACCAGAGGGTACCAGGCAACTACGTAATAAGTATCATGAGGTATAATATCTGAGGAAGAATTTGATAGTACAATTCTTGTGAGATCACCAACTGTAAATAAGAAAATAAATCCTAAGGCTCATAACATTGGAGCAAAAAATTTGATTACTGATCCACGGATGGTTGCTAATTATCTGAATACCTTAATTCCTGTGGGCAATAATTATAGTTGCTGCTGTAAAGTATGCCTCCGGTGTCTACGTCTATTCCAACAGTGAATATATGATGAGTTCAGACGGTAAAAAACCCTAGAGACCAATAGATAGTATTGCATAAATCATTCCTAATGCTCCAAAGATTGGTTTCTTTTGGGAGAAGTGAGACACGATGTGTGAGATTATTACAAATCCTGTAAAATAGGAATATATACTTCTGGATGACCAAAGAATCAGAATAAATGTTGGTATAAAATTTGGATTCCTCCTCTCTTGCTGGGTCAAAGAATGAGGTATTTAAGTTTTGATCAGTGAGTAATATAGTGATGGCCCCTGCGAGTATTGGCAGGATAAAAGTAACAGGATTGCTGTATTTTACTGATCACACAAATAGAGGTTTCACACTCTAATTGTAAGCCTTGTCATCGTATATTTACGATGGTTGTAATGAAATTAAGGGCACCTGCCAAATGAAGTGAAAAAATTGCTAAATCTACTGAAGGTCCTGCGTGGGCTAGGTTATGAGAGTGGTGGATAGACAGTTCACCCAGTAATAATAAAGTAAGGGAAAGTAAAATCAGAAAGTCATATTATTTAATTGAGGAAACACTATATCTGAAGCCTCCAATTATTACAGGTATTACTAGGAATAAATTATTACAAATGCTTGAGCGGTGAAGGGATTTTATACAGTTGATCGTCCCCTAATAAAGTTCCTGGTTGTCTTAATTCTGTTCAGATTAACAATCTTAATGATGCCCCCAGTAATCTGGATCAGATTCCAAATAAGAAATAAAGGGTTCAAATATCTTTGGGATTTGTTGAAAAAAATTCATCGCATAGTATGTGGTGATTATAAGAGTGGATCTCGAGAGAAGGGTTTAAGAGGGAGGTTAAGTTGTTGAAGAATCTCAGGTTTAATAATTGAGAAGATTGATAAATTTAAGTGGTAGTATAAGGAGATTAAGGAGCCCTATAGGTAGGTATATGTTAGGCTCTATTATTATGATTACAAATCATTTTGGTAAGAACCCTAGGAGGGGTGGTAAACCTCTTAAAGAAAGAAGAGAGATGATAGAAGAGCTAATATTAGCTCATTTATATTTCTCCCTTTACTTAGTTGTGAAAAAGAGGGAATATTGTGTAAGAAATAATTAGGAAGATCATAAGGGAAGGGGAGAAGATCTGTTAGAAAGATACTAGGAGTAATGTAGTTCTCAAAGCTAGAGCACACGTTATTCATCCTGTGTGTGAAATGGAAGAGTATGTTAATAAAATACATAATCTTGTTTGGTTGATCCCACCTAAGACTCCAATTAATCTTCTTGTTACGCCTAATAATAAATATAAGTAGGGTGGGAGTTTATGTAAATAAGAAAGAGTGGGACAATTTTTTGTCAAGTAAGGAGAAGAAAGCAATGTATTCACGATATCCGTAAAGTAATATTAGGAAGCCAAAAGTGAAGAGGTGCTCCCCCTAACTTGATGAGGAGGAGAAGCATAAATATAATTCTTCTTTATTTTGGTTTGACTAAATAAATTATTCCGGAGGAAGTAATGTAAAAGGATAGTATACTTGTTATTAGGATAGCCCTTGATGCAAGGGCTTGAATACTAAAGTATTTAATTGCTCTCTCCCTTTCGAAAAGGAGCCAGTTCCGGAGAGAATAGGTAGGAATCTTATTAATTAATTTCTAGACCTACTCAACCACCTAATCAGTGGTTGAGGAAAGGGAAATAATAGTACCTAAAAATATAAGGAATAGGAACATGAATGGAAATCTTAGCTTCCATGGGTAGGCATAGAGAGTTGACCTTTCATAGTATAGATCGAAATCACATAAATATATATTCACTTTAAGCCTTTGGTATAATAAAGTTAGAGTGAAGGGTTTAAGGTGAAACCTACTGTCGGATGCAAACTGGATCTTATATTTTAAAGTATAAAACTGAGGGGGGTTGTATTGACCATTTTTAAATTAAAAGTTAACACCATAATAAGTTACCTCAAAACTAAGAATCTCACCAGTAAATACAAGTGTACAAGAATAATCATACTATGTCTACAAAATGTCAGTATCTGGTTGAACCCAAGTGGGGTGTAGATGAGAAGTGCTGGGATATTGTTCATAGGAGGCAGGTTAAGAGAAGAGTGGATCCAATAAGAATATGAAGACCCTGGAAACCTGTTTCTACAAGAAGGTTGTGCCATAAGCACTATCTGAGATAGTGAATGAGGTTTCTTTGTATTCTCCTGCTTGTAGAAAAGTGAAATATAGTCATAGGAGGGAGGTGAAGAATAACCCTTGGTTGGCTTTTTAAAGGTTCCTTGTATAAGAGCATGGTGGGCTCAGGTGACTGGACTCCTGAGGCTAGGACACCACAGTGTCTAGTAAGGGTACTTGAAACAAAGATTGATGGGAGTGACTCCTGTGGGAGGTCATGAAGATCCAATTTCTATAGTGGGAGCAAGCCTTGAATGGAAGTAAGCTCAGAAGAAGGTGAGGAAGAAGCAGATCTTTGAGAAGATCAATAGGATTATCCCTCATCACAGTCCAGATAAGACATTTGATGTGTGGAATCCTTGAAAGGTTCTTTCTCAGATTACATCTCCTCACCACTGTAATATTGTAAGGATGGTTAATGAGAATCTTATTAGAAGTAGAAGAATATTAAGAAAGTGAAATCAGAATGCAAGTAAGTCCTGTGATTAACAATAAGGCTCCAGTAGCCCCAGTTAGAGGCCATGGGCTTAATTCCACTAAGTGGAATGGATTTTGGTTATTAAAGGTGGATGGTAAGGTTTATAGTTTTATTACGCATTATTCTTTTTTGGGGGGGAGGGGAGAGGGTGGAATTTTTAGGTATACATGTCCTAGTGGTGTATTGGATAGCATGCTAAGGTTTCATTTTGGCGGAGTATTAAGACACCTAGGTTTAGGAGGAGAAGGTTGGCAGTAACGGTGAGAGTTTTGGTGTGGAATTGTTTCTCGTGTATGTGGTGTTGGTGGGGGTGGTTTTTTTTTTCTTCGCTTGAGCAGAATGGGTTGAGTTATTTCCAGATTCAGAAAGGGCCTAATAAGGTGTGGGTTGGAGGGATCCTCAACCTTTGACTGGTGCTGTTAGATTGTTTTCTAAAGAGTTGGTTGGTTCTGTGCAGTCTAATAGTTGGTCTTTTAGCTTTTTTTCCTTTGTTGGGTTTGTATTTGGCAGATCTTGTAGATTTTTGCAACATAAATAGAAAGAAAATTACTTGGCCTTTTTTTTTACCCGCTTCTTTTCATTACTAGAAGTAGTTAATGTAGTTAAATTCCAGCAATCTTTCTGTTGTCAAAGTTACTGAAGGATTAGTTTTGGTATGCAAAATAACCCTGATAATCAATGCCAGGTGATCACCAAACATTAAGTTCTGTTACTAATGTGGTAATGGCAAAAGCCTGAAATAACTGCATTTCTCTGAATACAAATAACTTTTCTCTTTTCTTGTAACTATTTATTTATTTTTCTTCCTGCTCTGATCATCTACTGCCTTGTCATGATGCATTGTGCTCAACAAAATGATAAGCCTTATCTTTCTTGGACGCACAACTCACCTTGGTGGTGTTGTCTTGATACCAAATTCAGAAACTATGAAATTCTCGGAACTCGTAAGCCTTCATCAAACCAGGTGTGTCTGGCTTGTTTGGCAGAGCGTCTCCACAATTATCAGTCCTTTCTCAAGTAGTGTTTCAGCAAGGGGCATGCTTATGAAGAAAATTGTCTGTTGTTAGGTTGTGACTTATGTTCCTCAATTGACTGCATAACTGCTGCAAAATGTGCTTGATCCAAGATTTCAATAGATGTTTGTGGGTCTGTGTATCAGGTTTGAAAATTGGGTCTCCGAACAGCTCCCAAGGGAAATGTCCCAGTTTTCTTATATCCTACCGAAAGAGAAAGGCCCACAAAAGACAGAAGCTCATTTTCAGATATATCTTTGCATTCTTTCTCCTTACTTGCTGCTGTTCTTCATCCTTCAAGATTTAAACACTTGCAAATTTCTCAATCATGTTGTTAAAGACAAATGATCCCAGGAATCTTTAGGTGACATTTTTTTCTGGTGCAGGTCCAAGAGAGTTCCTTATGTTGTGGCTTGGTGTTTTTCCTTGAGCGGGAGGGTTTTTTGCTCCAGTATGTGCCATTGCAGCTGAGTCTAATTGTCCTTTGGGCATGTCTTCAGGTTCCTCTCAGCAGACTCAGAAAACTATTGTCGTCACTAACACAAGATTCTTTGCATAAACTGGATACCTGAAGCTGACCGAGTTGGTGAATCTTCTGTCCCTCCAATGTTCAACGTCCTCTTCAGGTTCATAGTGTGGTTCATCAATGTTTCAGAATATTATGACTCCTTGTCTACATCCATAATCTCTTCAGTCGCTAATTCTACCACCATCTCTGCAGTTAGCATAGTCGCATTGCATTTTTCCATTTGGAAACTTGGAAAATATATGCATTGTGATACCATATTCATAACACATTCTAGTCTCTACATTTGAGTATCATTTTAATACAGATAAGTACTAAAATATTAGTTATGCATGGCATCTACTTAGCATCTTAGCATTTACAGTTGACATGTATACATTTGTATAATAAAATTTGCCAAGGGTATCTGCCAACAAATTCATAATATAATAGTAACAATGAAGTATAAAACAGATACAATTACTATTTTGTCTCAAGTTTTATAACATATAATATATGAACATATGAAGAAATTAACGAATACTCGCAGTGAAATATCGATTAATTGTAAAAACACTGCACCCCTAAACATTTTTTACAGTTTAGAATGTCAAAAACATACATATAACAGACGTTTTCACTGTCCTTTGAAATAGTTTTTCCATCTCCATATGAAGATTTGTATGTACCAAATAAATCCTGAAAAAAAACTAGGTAGAACAAAGGTTTCTTTGATTTTTACAACATTAAATAAACAGGGTGGTGAGACACTGACTGGAAAATTAGCTTACTAATTTAAAATTTTTCTTCCGTACCAATATAATTTTTTTATGAAATTATAATTCATAAATATTTGTCACAACATAGTAGAAAAATACAGAGAGAGCCAAGTTGACAAATGCATCTATAACAGTTATTAGAAAACAAAAATTATGCTGGGTCTCTCGGACCCAGTGCTGCATCCAAAGGTTAAAGGCTGCCGTGTACAATTTGCATGACTTTATGAGAGAGATTGTGAGATGAAGGGTATTTATACATATTAGGATTGAAAAAGATAGATATTAATTGGTCAGCTTCACTTGTTATTGATTAAAGTAGTTTTTTAAAGCTTCAGTGAGCTTAAGTGAATTGCTTCTACAACAAAATATACAGTATATATATACTCTTATCTTGTGTTAGTGTCAGTTGTATTGTGTTGAGATGTTAACCTATTATGACGAAGCTGAGATTAAAGTATCAGTGACATCAGAGCTTGCGGTGATTGCCATTTTGACTGATCTAGAAATCTTACCTAAACACTGAATTGTTTTTCATATCTCTGCTGAAGAGTGGCCCTTTATGAATATGTTCTTTGAATTGGCAGCTGCCATATAAATAAACGCCTTATTTGATGTGATTAATTGAAAACTGTGGAGTAAAAAATCCAATTTGTAGTTTGAGCAATTTAGGACAAAATTTAAAACATCGGTACGACTAAATGTGATATGGTGAACTGAAAAAGATGGCTGACTTTTGTTGTATTCACGAACACACGTGTGGTTTGCAAATTTATTATCAACAAAATTAGATAACATTTTTTACAATTTCATTCTTACTAAAATGTGTTTTATATTGCACTATCTCATTGGTCTCCCCACACTTTTCTGTGGTTTGTATCCCAGCTAAGCATTGAACTAACTGGATTTTTGTAACAAAAATATTTTATTATTAACTAAAGAAATTCTAAGTTTTCTCTTTGGAAACTACATGAATATTTTCAGAGGCATGGCTGATAACTCTTCCCAATTTGGGTAGGTGGGTTAAATTGTCATCTCAAGTATGAGAAACTCATTTTGAATTTTAAAAAAAAAAATAAATTTGTTTCACTTTGGTTAAAAGATTCTTCAATTTGGTTTGGTAGTTCCTGACTGGTCAGCTTTGATCGTCATTGTCTTCAGGACTAAATCCTGATGATGGTGCAAAATGTAAATCCATTTTAGTTACTTTATTAACAGTAACAGAACAGGAAATAATTTTCTGTTGTTTTACATCTGCTTTTAGAAAGAACTTCAGACTACTGTGAGCTCAGCTCAGCTCAGTTAGTACTGACAAAAAGGAAATTAGTAAACTTAATATTAGGGTTAGGGTATTAAAACAAAATAATATCAAAATTGTTTTAGTTTTCTTTTTTCACTTCACATATTTTTCATATGAAATATTTTTGAGAACTCTATAGTAAATATGCAGGTGTGCAAATCCTTTTGGACTGATTGTTTGTAGAGGGCTAAAATAGAACTGGCTGCTTGTATCAACAGATTACACTTGAATAAATATGCAGCAAAATGGAATTTTCTATTTATTCAATGCTTTTTTATTCATTTTCCAAGTTCATTGAACTTAATGAGAAAATTATTAGTTAAGTTTTTCTATATTTGTAAATGCTCTCATTGATCTTTGAAATAAAAGCAGCAGGTTCTTTAAATTTTCTTTTAAAATCTATTTCAGGGTATGCAATACTTATCTACTTTTAAGGTTTTTTTATATTTAATTAAATATTAGCTGCGCTGTCTATAATCAGTTCTGGTTAGAGGAAGTGATAGGACTGCGGATCATGTATTTTGCATGTGCAGCGATGTGGCTATCATTGTGAAGAAATCTTTAGAAAATAAGTTTGGTTACTGCTTAAACTTTTAACAGATTACTAAGCCTGGCTCTTTCATTCAAGTGAAAGCTAAGGAACATCATGATTTTTGAGATCCAAAATATATAATTTATAAATCGTTCACATCAACAGAGACAATGAACTAGTACATTAAATGAAAATAGTTGTACAGCTGGAAGATGTCAGCATTCTGGCACAGAAGACTACCACTGAGAAAACAGCGAGTAGAAGAACACTCAGAGCTATCGTCAACAGAGAAAGACTACCAGCTCTGAAAAACATTGCTACAGACTTCCACTCAGCTCTCACTTCAGTCACATTTCAGTCTGGCAACACTTACAGTCATCAGGTTCAGTTCAGTCAAGGTGGAGAAATTAAAATGTTGACCACCAGCAACTGAAAGGTTTAAGTTTGAAAAGCTAATTTTAATTAATTAAATTATTAACCTTATTTCTTTGTTTATTAAAAAAAGTAAATTTGCAGTTACAGACAAATGGAGGTAATTTTTGTGTAGGAGATTGTGTGTGACTGGAGATTTTGTGTTAAACCGATTTGGTAGAGCTTTGTTGATACTATCTCAGAATAGAGCTGTGTGTGAATTACTAATCGTACAGTTATGTTTAACACTTGTGTAATGGAAAAGCTAAAGAATACTGTAAGTTACTAATCTAGTACAGTTAACTTGTAATCATTCAATCAAGAAATTAAAGAACCATTTCTAGACATGCTTCTTCATAGTAGTTATTTATTTATATTTGTAAAGCTAGCTTGGTACTAAATTATTATGCCATAGTTACATTGGTTAATCATGGTGATGCCTATAAAAAGCTGCTTTCTCACTCAATAGTCTTGAAAATAGTGATTATGTAAAGATAGCGGTATTTTGTCATTAATTTCTTTGTCAACTGATAAAAAAATTTTTAATCATTAACTTGAATTTTCAAATTATTATTAGGTTTCACAGGAGCGTAACTTAACTAGAAAAATGAGTCTCTGAAGAAATTAACCACAAACTCTCTCTAATAATGCTTCTGAATAATGAGAACTGTTTTGTAAAAAATTTTTGAATTTTTTGGTGGTGTGAGCCAGCTATTAATAATCCCGTCATTGTAGAGAAAGAAAGCAAATTAATGGGCTGGCTACTTCACCTGAATAGATGGTGTAAATGCATGATTTTAATTACAGATAGAACAAACTTTATAAATAGATAAGAGGAATTGCATTTCCAACAAAAGTGCGGCTGGTACTTTAGAAGATTTCCACAATGTTTGCATCTCTTGTCAGTTGACATAAGAAGGTAACAAAACCATAGTGAGCAACACAGAAACTAGAAATTAGTCAGATGAATAGAGATCAGGGTATTTAACAGGAGACTAGATTTTTTGTCGTCTCTTCATCATAGTAATAGCGTTTAGAAAACACTAGTCTGCTTACTGTTCATCACGGGTATAATTTTCTGGATAAAATTAATGAATGCAGTTTTAGAAAAAAATTTGGAAGCGAGTTAAATTGAATAGAATGGTATGTTACCTATTCTGTCTCTTTATAATCTCAAAGAAATTATTTTTAGATTTAGTAATTCTTCATTGTGTTGTGAATGTTTCGTGTATACTGATTCCTGGGAAGGAAATAACACATGATAAACATATAAAACCCAAAGTCTTAGCTAGTGAAGGCTACTTCATGTGACAGATTGCAGCCCAACTCATTTTAGAGGGTGAGAGCAGTTTGCTTGACTGAGGAAAATACATAAAACTGGCATTGTTGATAATGGAAGTGTTTGAGGAAGAAATCCCAAACTGCTTAAAGTACCTCTGGTATGCTTTTACATGGCAAACGATCAGCTAGTTGGAGAATTGGAAATGGCCTGGCTGCAAATATGATGATGATGTTTTTTGAAGAAAACTGCAAGAGACTTTAAAGGGAAGTGGTGTCAACAGATATGAATCTGGCTAAAAATCATTCCTGAGAATAGGCAACCCCATAAGTCTGAAATGGGCAGCAGAAATGAATTTATTAACTTTTTACCAACAATTAACAGCTGTTCAAAGGCAGATCAGTGAGTGTAGAAACAGCTAAAGTGAAGCATTGCAGTGGATCATTACAAGTGTATGGCTGCGTGTCTGGCAAAGGTGCCAGAAATTGGAATATTGAAGATATACTGACTTCTAGTAGCAGATACATGCAGGTTTTCATCCATAATTCCATTTCCTCTAGAAGACATCCTATTGGGCGGGAATTCTTCTTCCAACAAGATAATACCCAAGTCTAGGTTTTCCATATGCATGTGAGAATTTGCTTTAATTTATCATATTGTTATGATTTGGGTGTGTTGCTTACAGTTGATGATCCAAGTGTTCTGTTGAATTTTTTGTCAGGAAAATACCTCGAATGCCCTGATTCTTCTTCCAGATTATGGTCAGGGAAGATATATAGCATGTAGTGACATCCTGCAGAATAGGTGCATGAAATTTCAATTTACCTCATCAGAAAAACTATCCTACATCCTTGACTGTGGACTGAGAATGTTGGCTTTGAAGCTCTTTGTTTAGTTTCCAAAAAACAGAACAACAAACTCATTTATACCAAAATTATTAATTGAGAATGTGAGAATTTCTGTGGTAAAAATGTAGAATCCCTTTCCTCTACCAGCAGTGCTGTTCTTGCATAATGTAAAATAACAACCTGATCTGTCAGTAACGAGTGACCAACTCGTATATAGTGCAAAGTTCGCTGAGGCAAATGTTACTGATATGGCATAGTAGTTTGGATTATGACAGATATTTTTACTAACCACATCTGCATTCGTTGCCAAGATACTGTTGTTGACATTGACCATGAAACAGAAATAAGCCAAAACTGGTCTAATATAATCTCTACCTGCTTGGCTGCAGATAATGTGTAGTACATAAGAAACCCCTTCCAAAAAATAGAATGCTTTATATTTTGGTGGCGGATGCATCTGGCATGACTGCCAAATAATGGTGGCATGAATTTTTCTCCAGTGAATCCAGGTTTCAGCAATTCAATTTGACATCCTCACCTGGTTTTGGAGAAGTCCAACAAAAGCCTCCAAGCCTAATGTGCGTAAACCACAGGTCAAGTAAGGAGGATGGAGTGTCATGTTATGGGCTGCATTTGGCATGGTGAGAAACAATTTGTTCCCAAAGGATGTCTCAATTCTGTCAGGTACATTGCCATTTTAGAGAAAAATCTTGAATGCATCAAGTGTAGACTAATATTTCTGTAATAATACATGGTTTCGGATGTACTTTTTAGCTGCACTTTTTCCTGGTTGAGTAATGTATTAATATGTTTGTGTGTTTTCTATGGTATTTCAATGTTGTCAGAACAATCAAATGTTTGAAGATATTTGGAAAAGTTGTGTAATGGACTGTGATGGTGAAAATGATTATGAAATCTTTGTTTGCAAAATTTCCAATTTTACTCTATGCCAAAAATTACCACTTCTTGGTTGCAGTGTTTCATTAACCTCGCTGATGGATAAGGTATAGTGACTGACTACTATTTGTTTAACTTTCTGCACTATAGATTGCATTTTTTCCTTTCTACTTAAATTATGTTTTGAATACTGAATTTTATGCAAAGTCATTTGTGCTTTTCCGGTCATTCCATAAACTTTTTAATTAAGTGGGTGCATTTTGAGCAGTCAAGGCTAGAAGAAAAGGTAGAAAACCAAACAAATGCCAAGTTATTCTCATTTTTGTAGATTTTTTAATTTTCATTTGTAGTTCAAGAAAAGGTTGTGATTGGATGGAAGCAAGTTAAACCAGGCTGATAAATGCTTGAATAAATACCAGTTTTTACTGTTTTGAAAATGCAAAGATTCTAACAGATATATATATTTTCAAAAAATTCAGTAAATTCTAATACAAATAATTAATTCCCATCAATTTCTTTGAACAGACGTTGCTGTTTTAACACAATTGTGAAGGATTTATGCGCAGTAGAACACAGTCGAGACTGATCACTTTAATGATAAAATTTTACAACTCAGTAGAGTGTTTTATTTTAGTTGTTAATCTTCAGATGGTACAAACCAGTTCTTGTAAATTTATTAAAGCGTATTTCAGTATTTATCAAGCAAAATGAGAAAGGAGATGCTGTACCTGATTAGTGAGCTTTTGGAAATAAACTATGCAAATAAGTTAGTTTCTTAATTGCTACAAAACTTTTAACTATTTAAAACAAAATGCATACACTGTTGACAAAATTAATCTCTTGTACAGAACATCTCTATCATTTGTATCACATCCCATTTATTATTATTATATTATTATTATTATTATTATTATTATTGTATTATTTTATTGTGAAAGTATCTTGTAAGAGTTTCAGATGTAACATATTCCGCACATTTGCCCCACTAACCTACTGCAACTCCCTGATGAACTTGGATTAAATGAGGAATTCATTATAAAATATTTAATAATTTAAAATTTTTCTTTGAAATTTCCAGTGTGTGTGGAAGGAAACTATCATATATGGTTCTCTCTTAAATGCATCTTCAGAATTTTCACATTGATGCAGTGTTACAACACAGCGCTTGGTTGATAATACAAATCTACTGTTGGGAAATGTAAACATTACCTGAAGAATATTTAAACAAATAATAAACAAATGTCATTACTTTATATCAGATTTAACTGATATATATATATATATATTATAGAGATTTTATCTGTTTTGGTTTGAATTTTTTCTACATTAATATTTCTAAAATTAAAAAATGTTAAGAACAACAAAAAATATAGTGTAGTGTAAGTATTGTTGCCTGTACAGTTGAAGATATAGTTTTAACCACTGTCCCAACTTTGCATGAACTAAGAAAATTAGAAAATTTCACAGCAGTAAGCAGAAGGATTACGTGTGTAGTTTTAGCTTTGGTGACCAAGTAAAACCAAAATTTAAAAACCGAAACACTGGCTGTGGAAAGAATCAAAACTCCATCTCTCATAGCTTGTTGGTAACCTGTTTTAATCAGCTTGCCCAGAGTACAAATTTCCTGACTTCAGGCTTAGAAACTACTTTTTCAAAATGTTCTGACATTGAAGGCTCCAATTTGTGGAGAAGTTATTAGTAAACTGGATGTCACCAGTGAAAAAACAACAGCTGCATCTTATCGTGGCTGTCCAATTTTCTTATAGGAACCAGTTAAAACAAAATGTAAGAAGTTAACTTTTTCTTTCACTAAATAAGGTATTTGTTTGTATAATACCTAATTTATGGTTCACTGATGTTGTTCAAGGTACCAACTCCTCTTATGTACTCGATTGAATGATTTTATTGAATTTCTTGAAATAACAAATATTTAAATTTATGTGACTTTAAATAAAACTACTTTTGCTTTAGACATTGGAACCCATATATTCTATGCATCCATGCCACACGAAATGTTTTAGTTTCTTTGGCAGAAAGTTATGGCATTGCACATAGCTGTTTGAAAGATATTACAAGTTTATTCTTGCTAAATTGTTTTGAAATTAATGGGTTTGCTTTCAGAGAATGTTTTCTTTAACGTGTCTTTATTAACAGACTTCTGCAGTCCATTTCAATATGTATCTAAGAATGCACTAATAGGTATTTACTAGGAGAGAAATCATTGCAGTATCATCACTTCACTTATCAACTGTTCGCCAAAGATCTTTTCAGCATAAAAATACAAAATGTACTGCCATCTGTTTTACTTAACACTTCTTGACAATACATACTAATATAAATATATGTATGGATTCTATTGATTGACCATTCCTCTTCCCTGGGCTGCCTGCATCAGCTATGATGGTTTCCTGCCTACAGTACCACTAATTCCTAATTAAATGTATAGATGAGCCCCCTACTTGAACTCTTTCAAATATTAAACCTATGGTAATTCTCTTACAGCTGCATAATCAGGAATTGTAGAAATAATGTGACATCACCTATCAAAAAAGCATCAGTGGATCAGAGTAAAAGTTGAAGATGCTGTCTCTCTCGCACTCCTGAAACACATTCTGATAATTGTGATGAAAGTAATAAAACACACAAAACTAGTTATCTAAGCTGTCTGCAAACTTAAAAAAATTAACTGACGATTCATTGGTATAAATCTGTATTCTTTAATTTACATAATCATAGTCATTGTAATATTGACGTCTTTATGCAACGCAAATTCAAATGTGGTTATATTTTTCAGAATTACTGCAATAGCACGAAAATTCTCACTGGCCGAGAGACTGCAGTCATGAAGTTTGGGAACAGATGGCTTGTTTTTTTTTTCCTTTTCACACTTTCAAAGAGAATATCTACTTTAGATTTTAAAAGGTAAAATGTTTGTTTTAGTTTCGTGAGTCTGTACACTTTTTTTTTTGAGGTGGTGGGTGTGTGTAAGGTTGTGTTTGTGTGTTGGGAGCTGGGTCGGTTCCACGTTCGGCCGTCACAGCTGTTTATGAGTGAGGCCTTATTTCGACCTGTGTTTTGTGTATGTACCTATTGCTAGTGAGAGCAGCGGGCTACCCAACTCCTCCGTAAATACGGCAGGAGAGGTAGGATTTTTCCAGGCTGAACCCTCGGAACAGAGTTTTCTCTCTGTGTGTCCTTAGAAGCTGAGAGGGGAGAGTTTGGGCCACTTTTATTTTTATTAAATCCAACAGGAGTATGGAGGTGGGGTGGGTTCTATTTTTTATTTTTTGTTGGTGAAAAATGGATGGAGTCACGTTCTCCCTCCGTTTCCTAATTTGTGGTGGTCAGTCCTCCCACGTTGGGGAATCAGAGATTCCCAGATGGTAATTTAGAGGTGATCATGTGATCATCCCACGTAGGGGGACCGAAGGCTCCCTGGCTGGTGGAAATGCCGGGAAGTAGCCTAGCGGCCAGCCCCCCATTCCGCACCACCGTCTTCTTTTGAAAATCCTTTGATGTTAGTTTGGACTGTAAAGGGTGATAGTAGGAACGGAGACAGAAACATGGTTAGTCCATTTACGGGGTTGATGTTTGGGGAGGAGTACTTTACAAATAAATAGAGGCTTGCACTGATAGAGGGGAGGGGGTTAAGTTGGTTGGGATATTTTTAAAGTAGAAATGGTAAAGATGAGGTTGTAAAGAATTTAAGGTTTCAAGGTAGAAGTGGTGAAGTTAAAGTTATAAAGGATTTAAGGTTTCAGAAAAAGATCTTAGAGGTAAATGAAAAGAGTTGGTTGTTATTTCTTCAGGTCGTCTTGAAAATTCTGAAATCACGAAATTATTTAAAAGGAAGAAAAAGAGAGGAAGGAAGAGAAGTAGAGAGTAAAGTCGTCTATTCTTTTAAAGTGTTTTCATCTGAAACAAAAAAAGGGGGATAACGAAAAACAAGGATAGGGTTGACTCAGGGTGGTTGGTCTAAGGTGATGTTTGAGGATGGTGTGATGTCAGGATGTAGTTGTAAACGGTGCTGTTGATGAGCCAGATGGATGAATAGATTACTCTATCATTTATGCTGGACTTCATGACTGCGTATTTTTGTCGTAACCAAAGTGTTACGTGATTTTTAAATAATCTTTTGGTTGAAGTGAGATGACCGCCCTCTAAAGCCTTTCGGCTACCCCAAGCTATCGTGAAAACCAGGAAGATTGAAAGGCAGTCCTCTTTAGTCCTAGGTGAGAAGCCAAAGATGCGCCAGAACGCGATAAGCTTGTCCTGGGGACTTTTAATTTTTAGGACCAAATCTCGGACTAGACACCACAGTTCTATGTTCGTAGGACACGAAAATATACAGTGTAGTGTCGTCTCGTCCATCTCTGTGCATTTGAGACATTTCGGTGAGTTAATTAAATTCCATTTAAACTTCTTCTCCCTTGTGGGGAGAACGTTCCGAAGGATTTTCCAGTGGATGTCAGATGTAAATCCGTCCACCAGGGCGTTGTTTGCGCTGTGCCAGATCCTATCCCATGGAAGCGGTCCTGAGCTCAGCGTGTTTTCCCACTTCTCCCTGTAGTTCGGTTCCTGTACAGGGCGTGACGCGAGGGAGAAGTATATTTCACGTTGGGATATCTTGTCTAGATCGTGTATTTCTGTACCTAAGCTTACAGTGTTGTTTGCGTGTGTGTCTATGTTAGACTTGATCCAGTTAGTGAGGCCACTAACGTGGTAGTCCGTTAGTATATTTTTCTGTACTCTGTATAGTTTTAGTTTGTTAGTTAAAACATGCATCCCGCTAGGGGCGCGATATGCCTTAGCTAAACGGTCTAAAAATAGTTGATGCCATCTTGGTCTATTCTCAGTGGTTCTAATGACGTTTAGTATATTTATAATTTGTTGAGCACCTGTTTTGCTCTCTAGGTTTATGATGTTTAGCCCTCCACGGCATCTGGGGAGTCTAATTACCTGTTTATTTGCCAGGTGTTTGCGCCCTTGCCACAGGAACCGATCGATCTCGGCGTCTATGGCGGTACGCGCCCACGCTGGCATTCCTATAATTTTTGCCTTGTAATAAATTTTGGGTGCAGTGTATGTGTGTATGAGTTGTGATTTTGTAGGATAGGAGATGTTTGAAGAAGACCATGCTGTTAGTAAAGCCTTGATCTTGTTAATGATGGCTGTCCAGTTTTCTTTGTGTGTTAGTGTGTGCATTAGTGGGGAAAAAGATGCCTAGCAATTTAATCTGGCCTTCCACCCACGTCACACTGTGACGTTTAGGCGGCTTCTGGGAGCCTCCGAGCCATGCCGCTGTCGTCTTCATCTTGTTGATCTTCGCTCCCGAGGCCCTTTCGTAGACCTCGAGAGCTCCGAGCGCCTCCTGCAGGCTATCCATGTCCTGCAGGAAAAGCGTCGTGTCGTCTGCATACTGCTGGACTTTGACGCCACCTATACCCCTAATGTTTCCATTAGAGCGGATATAGGCCGCCATCGTCTCAGCAGTAAGGACATAAAGCATGGCGCTCAGGGGGCATCCCTGCCGTATGCCTCTAGTTGGGTGGATAGGCGAAGAGAGGAAACCGTTTTGTTGTATTTGTGTGGTGATGTCTCTGTAGAGAAGGCGGATGAAATTTATGAAATACTCCCCAAAGCCTAGGGCTTTAAGTGTTCTTATCAGAAAATTCCAATCTACCCTGTCAAAGGCTTTCTTTTGATCTACGGCTAGCATAATTGCAAGGGAATTTTCCGTGTCTAGCCTACTTGTAATTTCTCTGAACAGCTGGAGGGTATTCGTGATACTCCTACCAGGAACTGCACTGGTAACTTTACCGATTACTTTGCCTAGCCGGTTTGCTAACACCTTAGTGATAATTTTATAGTCGCTATTTAGGAGACTAACGGGCCTCCAGTTCTCCAGGTACGCCCCGTCGCCCCCCTTCGGTAGCAGGACGATGGTGGCGGCACGCTGGGATTCCGAGAGAACCCCCCTACTGTATGCGCTATTTGCAACGAAAGTCAGGTCGTCTGCTAGGAGATATTCAAATCTCTTATAAAAGTCTAGCGTAAGGCCGTCCTTTCCGGGAGTCTTGTCTTTATTTGAGGCCCTAATGGCCTGTTTTATTTCATTAATGTTAATGGCCCCTTCGCAGAGTTCGGCATCTAGGGGGTCTAGTTTATTTTCCAGACACGCCAAGATTTCGTCCTGAGCTGAAGGACAAGTGTCTTCTCTAGTGTATAGTTCACTATAAAACCGAGACTCTTCATCTAGGATATCCTCCAAGTCTGTGAGGGTCTGGCCGTCTTTGTTTATTAATTTATTTATTGTTTTCCTATCACCATTCGCTTTATCTAAACCACAGAAGGATCTCCTACAACCTTCACCGTTCATGGCCGGTACTCGGGCCCTAATCCTCGCTCCTTCTGTTTTGTCTACCTGAATGCGGTTGATCTTGGTTTGGATGGCTTCTAT
This sequence comes from Nautilus pompilius, assembly GCA_018389105.1. Lineage (NCBI taxonomy): Eukaryota > Metazoa > Mollusca > Cephalopoda > Nautilida > Nautilidae > Nautilus > Nautilus pompilius. The sequence continues at coordinate 18,849 of JACATO010002474.1, forward strand.
TTTATCCTTGTTGTCTAGTCCTAAAGCGGCCTGTTTAAGCTCTAGCTTTAGTTCCTCTTTAAGTCTAGATTCTATGTATAACTTATATGCACTACGTGCCTGACTATACCTTATACTAAAGTTCCTTAATCTGTCCTTACCTAAGTCCCACCATTCCAGGGGGTCGGCGAACTCGTCCTTGCGCAGGGACCAGTCTCTCCAGATGTTCTGGACGCTCTCGACGTACTCCGACTCGGTCAGAATAGCGTTGTTGAGCTTCCATAATCCGGGTCCTCTGGTATTCGCTTGAATCAAGAAGCCGGCCGTGACCTGGGAATGGTCACTCCACGCGATAACGTCGTGCGCCACGTCCTGGAGTTGCCTAGCCATGTGTTTAGATGCGTACACTCTATCTAGTCTAGTGGCTACACTATACTTTTTACTATAATGAGTGTACGACAGCGCGTTCGGGTGTTTATATCTATACGCATCGACCAGGCCAAACCGCGAACACATGGTCTGCAGTTGTGGCGCTCCCATCAGATGCGTCCTACTTTTAATGTCTGATCCCTGCCTGTCTAACTCATGGGAAGGGACACAGTTAAAGTCACCTGCAATGTAAATGTCGTCTGCAGGGTATGACCTAAGTTCCTGTTCTAAGATATCGTTGAAGCGCAGAAAGAACGCTGTCCGCTCCTTCGCAACGGTAGGGGCGTACACCGATACAATCATTACTTTTCTTTGGAGCTGGTTTTGGTAGCTGGCTATGACGATCTGTCCGTCGTCGTCTTTGTAGGTGTGTTCTATTTTTGGTTGTATGTTTGGGTGGAAGAGGATCGCTACACCTTTCTTCCTACCTATGGGGTCTAGGCTGGTTACCGCTAGTCCATGCCAGTTGGTAAGATACTTATCTACCTCATGGTTAGACTGCAGATGCAGCTCCTGCATGCAGATTATTCTGTCGTGGGTGGTGTGTGTCAGTTGATCTAGGTAGGTATTCCAATGTTTGTTAAATTTTATCCTTCTTAAATTCAGGGATAAGATTTCCAGGCGTCTAGACATAATCAAAATTCTAAAAATCACAGTCCGTGGACGTTACCCTAGCTGAAACCGAAAGATCCATCCAAAATGGAAGTGACACCCCTCAGGTGGGCACTTCCATGCCTTCAGCCCCTTGAATCGTGGGAGGGGCTATCTTCTGGAGGACCACTGTCGGCTCGCGGAGGGCCCTCTCTGCTGTTGCTTCCTTGGTAGGTTGTTGAGGTGAGGAGTCTACCTTCCGCTCCTTCCTCTTGGGATGGGTTGGGGGGTTAGACTCTCTCACCGTCCTCTTCGGTCCCTTGGACCTTCCAGGCCTCTTCACGGAGACAACGACGAGGTCGTCTTCTCTGTCGGAGCCCTTCGGTGTGTGAAGGGCGTCGGGGGGGGGTCTTCCTTCCCCTGTTCTGGCTCCTCCTCTTTTATGGTTGGAGGGTCCGGTGGTTTCGCCGCTTCTTTGGGACCCTTCGCCTTTGGGCCTTTGCTCTTCCTGCCCTTGTCCTCCTCCTGCCTGTTTTGGGGAGTTGGGCACTTACCTCTTTTTCTGCCTTCTCCGCCCCCGTCGGGCAGCTGAACCGAGTGTGCCCCGTTGTCCGGCGTATCCGGCAGTACTGGGGGGGGGGAGCAGGCTGGTCTCGATAGAAGACGGAGAAACTATAGGTTCGTCCGTCGACTACCTCTTTTATACGCCGCGGGATTGGCTCCCGCAGCAGCATCTTTGCGCTCCTCTATCCGGAGAGGAGCGGCAGACCCGGAATACAATCGTATTTGAGAGGTATAAGCATTTGCCCATACCTCTCCAGGATCTGCTGTGGGACTCTGCACCCAGTGGTGAGGGGCAGTCCCCTATTTTTTACCCATGCGAGGGGGGATGCCCTCGCATGACGTGATGGATTCCTTTTACGGAGAGTGCGCGAGTACACAACTCCTCCGCGTCTTTGGTGGTCCGGCAAATTATCTCAATGGCCCCTCCGTAGCTCGGGATAACTGCCCTCACTTTGGGCAGCAACCCGGCCAGGCTGAGCGCTCGGCCGACGTCCTTGCAGTAGACGTCGGCTGCCGGGGTTACGAAGAGCGAACTCTTCTCAAAATTAAGACTGGACGCGTCCTTTGCGTCCAGCTCCAGGTCTCTTAGGAATTCCTCGAAGGATTGTATTCCACTGTTGGCTCCAGCGTCCTTCGGGGAGTTTTTTTCCGGCCTCCGCATTGTTGTCGGCGGCCGAGGCATAAGCGGTGGAAGTAGATGGCTGGGGCTCCGTCTGTTTGCGGTTGGTGTTAATCGCGGCTCCTTTGTTCTCTGCTGCTGTCAGCTCGCCGGTCGCCACTAATCCGCTAATCCGATTAGTGGCTTTTTGTTACCGGGGAGTGGCTGGCTATGCTACGCTGAAAAGAGTGGGAGGGCGGGGGGGGGGGGGTTCTAGTAGCTGAAGATAGATTGGCTAGGGAAGGGAGGGACGGTGCCGGGATCCTAACTTACTTGAGGGGTGGTGATTTGTTCCCTGTGGATATATATGTCGCGTAACAGTTACTTTCCTCTGAACAATGATGGGACTTTTACCGTTTCTAAGGGGTTTCCTAGCTGGTTTGTTCAGAGGTGAAAAATCCATCTATCTCCGTAAGCTGGAGAGGAAAGAAGAAGCTAACTAGTGAGGTTAAGTTTTTAAACCAAAGAGGGGTCGCGTATCCTAACTACCTTAGCAGAGAAAAACAACAGAGTCTCGAGCGACTTTTACTATTTAAAGTTTTTCCAAAAAAACTAAGTCCGGAGACTTTTAAACGACGCAGACGAAGGAGGGAGGAGTAAGCTGAAGTTGGAAAAGAATTCCCGAGTTCGGAACTCTTACAGTTTAAAAAGCTAAGTCCTGGGACTTATTACTAAAGTGTTCTCGCGTAAAAATTCTAATGGCCAATATTCTGAGTTCAGAACTCTTATTCCTAGCGAGCTAATCTAAACTAAAGTACGGCGCGGTTCTAAGTGGGGTGGGTAAGAAATTCGCAATTTAACGGGGCCTATCAAGGCGTTCCGCAGAACTTACTTTGCGGTGACCTAGTGTCCGGCCGCAGTCTTCCTAAACAAATTCAGAGCCCTAATACTTCTAATAAATTCCACAGAGAACAAACCGTGCCTTCTAACTAACAGGGGAGTCTAGAGAATCTACACACAGCATAAGGCACAAGGAAATCGAGAAATAACACACGCGAAAATTCACAGCAGAGGGAAAACAAACTTACCTGTCGAAGCGCTGTTCGAACTAAGGTCGAGTACTGCCGCAGTGCGGGGTCCAAGACGTCGCTGGAGGTAAAATCCGGGTTAAGAACAAGAAAGCACTTTGATCTTTTTTTTTTTTTTTGTGTGTGTAAGTGTTGCTATCTTTTGAGGGAGGAGGCTAAGTGAGAGCAACGGGCTACCCGAACTCCTTCGCAAAGCGGCAGGAGAGGTACGATTTTTCCAAGGCTGGACTCTCGGTACGGAGTTTACTCTCCGCCTGTCCCTAGAGGTGTGTGCTGGGGTGGGGGGACCACTGTTTATTTATAGAAACATCCAACCGGACTGGGGAGAGGATCTTAATTAATTTTGGCTTAATAGATGCCTTTTGAAGGGGAAACAACGTTCGCCCCTCGACGTCTTGAGAAGATGAAGTCGGATCTGTTGATGAAGCTGCTGTACTGTAGTGAGGCTGAAAGAAGAAAAGGACATGTTCCAGACGGCGGGTTGACATCATCCCATCGGCCAGAGTTGTCAGACTTTTTGCAGGATGAAAGTCCCGCGTCGGGAGTCTAGAAGGCTCCATTTGTTGATGTTGTTTAGGAAGTAGCATGGCCTGAAAGGTGGCAAAAAGCCATCTTACAGGCCAGTACCCAATTCCATAACGTAGGAAACAGAAGAGGAGAGAAAGAGGAGAATCCGTGGGGAAGGAAAGATAGGGGAGAAAGTTAGGAAATAAAGAGTGGTTGGGGGTTTTGGATTAATTTTTAATTTGTGTTGTGTGGTGTGCGTGGATAGAACGAAAGTATCCTGGAGTTAAAATCTCTCCTGAAAAACGAAAACACGAAAGAAAGAAGACAGAAACAAGGGACAAAAAAAAAAAAACCCCCAGCTGTTCCGAAAGTTGTGCGAAACTTGGGTGCCGAAAGTCACACTGTAGCTCCCCGTCGGAGTGTGAAATCCGGGGGTTGGCCTAGTGTTGAGGTTGAAAAGTTGTTTATGTTGTGAGAAGATGATGAGATCTCAATCCATGCAGAGTTGAAGCTGATGGTCTGTTGTAATGGTCCCGAGGGCGCCGTTGATGAGCCAGATGGACGAATATATCGCCCTGTCAGTGATGCTGGACTGCATAACGGTATATTTTTGTCGCAAGTAAAACCTCACGTAATTTTGAAAAAGGGTTTTGGTTGAGGTGGGCTGACCGCCCTCTAAAGTCTTTCGAATACCCCAAGCGATCCGCTGGGCGGAGAAGGCCAGGAAGTTCGAAAGACGGTTCTTTTTATTTGAAGGGGGGAATCCGAAGATGCGCCAGTACAAATTAAGTTTGATCTGGGGACTTTGAATACGATAAACCAAATCTCGGACTGGGCTCCACAGTTCTATGTTGCCAGGGCAGGAGAATAGACAGTGGATGGCCGTGTCGTCCTGCTCGGGACAAACGAGACATTTCGGGGAAGTTAATAATTTCCATTTGTGTTTATTTTCCCTCGTAGGGAGTACATTTCTTAAGAGTTTCCAGTGTATGTCAGAGGAATATCCGTCCATCAGGCGGTTGATGCTACTTCTCCAAATTCTTTCCCATGGAAGAGGGCCAGAGTTTAGGGTAGCTTCCCACTTCCCCCTGTAGTCCGTTCCGTGATCGGGCGTGACGACAGGAAGTAGAGTAAAGAATAATAGATTGTACTAGAGATACTAGCTTACGGAGTTGTCTACTGATGTAATGTTAGACTTTATGATGTACAGAAGGGATTTATCCATGAGAGGAAGGGTTACGTGGTAGTCGGTTAGAAGTTTTCGGGTGGCTCTGTATAGCTTTAGTTTATTAGTCAAAGCATGCAGGCCATCAGGGATGTTGAAGGCTTTAGCTATTCGTTGAAGGAAAAGTATTTGCCATCTTGGTCTATCTACAGTCCTTATGATATCAATAACAGTTTTTAGTAGTTGAGCACCTGTTTTGCTCTCTAAGTTGAGGAGATTTAGTCCTCTTTGGCTTCGAGGGAGTCTAGTTATTTGATTATTTGCCAGGTGTTTGCTCCCCTGCCACAGAAACCGGTCAAAGCCGGCGTCGATGGAGGTGCGCGCCCAACCTGGCAGCCCTATAATTTTTGATTTGTAGTAAATGGCGGGTGTGCTGTATGTACTGATAAGGAAAGTTTTTGTGAAAAAGGAGAGGTTAAGAGAGGACCAGCGGGTTAGTTGAGCTTTGATGGTGTTAATTACAGGGTTCCAGTTAAGGGGTTGGACGTTAGTATGGTTGTTGAGTGGGAAGAAGATGCCTAGAAGCTTGATCTTGTCCTCCACCCACGAGACAGGATGATGTAGTAGCGGCCTCTGGGTGCCCCCAAGCCATGCCGCCTTCGTTTTCCTATAGTTGATCTTTGCCCCGGAGGCCCGTCCGAAGGCCGCCGCCAAGCTGGCCTCATCCTTCAGAAGGAGTGTGGTGTCGTCGGCGTATAGGGCTATTTTAACCCCCTCTATTCCTCGGATGTTGTTGTTAGTCCTCACGTAAGCGGCCAGCGGTTCGGCGGCGATTACAAACAGCATGGCACTTAGGGGGCATCCCTGACGGATTCCACGGGAAGGGTGGACGGACGAAGATCTGAAGCCGTTATGTACTAAGTGCGTCTGTATGTGTGCGTGTGTTAGTCTAATGTAGTTAAGAAAATACTCCCCGAAGCCAAGGGTTTTAAGTGTCCTAAGCAGAAAATTCCAATCTACTCTATCAAAAGCTTTTTGAAAATCCACGGCTAGCATAATTCCTAGGGAATTTTCTGTCTAGCCTACTTGTAATTTCTCTGAACAGCTGGAGGGTATTCGTGATACTCCTACCAGGAACTGCACAGGTCTGATCTGCACTGATAACTTTATCCATAACTTTGGCCAGCCGATTGGCTAGCGCCTTAGCTATGATTTTATAGTCACTATTTAGGAGAGAGATGGGACTCCAGTTGTCCAAGCACTCCCCATCGCCCTCCTTCGGCAGCAGGACGACGGTGGCAGTACGTTGGCTTTCTGAGAGCACCCCCTTACTGTATGCGCTATTCGCAACCGCCGTCAGGTCCTTAGCTAGGAGGTATTCAAATCTCTTATAGAAATCTAGCCTAAGGCCATCATTTCCTGGGGACTGTCCTTATTTGAGGCCCTAATGGCCTGTTTTATTTCATTTACGGTTAAGGGGCCTTCACATTGCTCGGCTTCTAGGTGGTCTAGTTTAAGATTTAGACACGCCAAGAATTTGTCCTGAGCTGATGGACAAGTGTCTGCCTTAGTGTAGAGATCTTGATAGTAGCGAGCTTCTTCCCTAAGGATGTCAGCTGTACTAGTAAGAACGCGGCCGTCTTTAGTTATTAATTTAGTTAATGTTTTCTTTGCTGCCCTAGATTTCTCTAAACCACAGAAAGACATTCTATCTCCTTCCCCGTTCATGTCTGGTACTCGGGCCCTAATTCTAGCGCCTTCTGTTTTGTGTAATTGCAGATTCGCTAACTCGGTTTTGATGGCTTGGATTTTATCAGTTCTATCTATCCCTAAGGTCGCTTCTTTTAAAGCTAAGTTTAAAGCATCTGTCATCTTATCTTCTAAAAACTGCCTATAAGCTGTTCGTGCCTGACAGTATTTAATACTAAAATTCCTTAATTTAGCCTTACCTAGGTCCCACCACTCCAGAAGGTCAGAAAACTCGTCCCGACGAAGCGACCAGTCCTCCCAGAGACTCTGTACACCCTCAACATACTCTGACTCCGTCAGAATAGTGTTGTTGAGCTTCCAGAGCCACGGTCCCCTGGTGTTCCCCGGAAAAAGAAGCCTGGCCCGAACCTGGAAGTGGTCACTCCCTGCGAAAGCGTCGTGCGTAACGCCTTGGAGTGATTGAGCTACGTGTTTAGAGACATACACTCTGTCTATCCTAGTCGCTACGTTATACTTTTTACTGAAGTGAGTGTATGACAGCGCGTCTGGGTATTTGAATCTATACGCATCGACCACGCCAAACTGCGAACACATGGTTTGCAGCTGCAGCGCCCCGATCAGATGCGTCCTACTCTTAATGTCCGGTCCCTGCCTATCGAGGTCGTGGGATGGGACACAATTAAAATCACCTAGAATATATATATCATCAGCAGGGTGAGACCTAAGTTCCTGCTCTAAGATATCATTGAAGTTTTGAAAGAACAGTGTCCGTTCCTTCGCAACGGTAGGAGCGTACACTGAAGCGATCAAGACTTTTCTTTGGAACTGGGTTTTACAAATAACTATGGCAATACGCCCATTATTATCACTGTAAGAGTGTTCTATCTGGAAACCTAAGTTGCTATGTATTAAGATAGCAAAGCCTTAGCCCTACCTACCGATTCGAGGCTGGAGTGGATTAGTCCGGACCAGTTAGTAAAATAACTAGCTAGTTCCTGGTTAGATTGTAAGTGGAGTTCTTGCATGCATATTATGGAGTGGTGTGCTGAATGCTGTAGATGGTCTAGGAAAGTATTCCAATGGGCCTTGAATTTTATCCCTCTTAAATTCAGGGATAAAAATTCCAAGCGTCTATCCATAATCGCTAAACCTAGCTCGTAGTCCGTGGACGTTTAAAGGGTCGTTTGCCGAAAGATCAGTCTAAAAGGAGCGCTATCTTTATTCGGGCGGCTCTCCATGCCCTCAACCCCCAGATCCACAGGGGGATATTGGGCGATGGCCTCCAGAAGCTGTTGGAAAGGAGCTTCCAGGGATCGTGACCTGCGTCGCTCCTTTGGTTTGGAGGGCGAGACGGGTGTAGAGTCCCGCACCGTCCTTTTAGCAGCTCGGGAAACATGGGGCCTCACCTTTCGCGGCGACGGAGGGGGAGGAACCGAGCACGAGCGGGTGGTGACTTCATCAACCGGTGCAGACTCCACGGTAGGAACAACGGGTTCCGCCGGGCGGGCTACCTCCGGTGTAGGTGCAGGTGTCGGTTCCAGTGTAGAGATGACGGAGGTAGTATCAGAACAGGTGGCCACCGTGTGACCCGCCTCCTTGCATCTGGTACAAAAGGGCGGGGCACGCGGCTGGTCCCTATATACCACCTGGAAGGAGTAATAGCGGCCGTCTATCTCCTCCCGAATCTTATTTGGGATTGGCTCTTGTAGGAGCATCTTTAAACTTCTCTGGCCTGACAAAAAAGGCAGGCCAGGAAGACAGTCGTATTTGAGGGGCCGTAAAATCTTACCATACCTGGTAAGAACGGTCTCTGGGATAGAGTTGGGGGTGGCCAGTGGAAGGCCCCTGACTTTGACCCAAGCCACCGGGCTGGAACCTCGAAGGGGGTAACCAACCCCCTTCACTACCAAGTTACGGGTAGACAGTAGCTCCGCGTCCTGGGGAGAACTACAAAGAATCTCCGTAGCCCCTCCAAACCCGGAAAGCACCGCCCGAACCCTGGCTCCCAGTCCAGCGTCATGGATGGCTTGTCCGACCTCCACGTTGTTGATCGCCCCATCTCCATAGAGGAACAAGGACGAGTTCCTGGAGAAGCTGGTGGGCTTTTTCTTCTCCTGGTCTTCCTCAAGTCCTTGCAGGAATGTCCTAAAGGATGGCAAATCTGGTAGGTCATCAGGCAGCTCTACTGGTGGAACTGGTGGTGGCCGGGCCGCTTCTGCAAAGGTTGTTGCCGTTGAGGTGGTCGGCGGCTGGTCCATCATCAAAGGAGGACAGGAAACAAATCCAAGCTGAAATTCGCAAAATCAAGTACAAAAGAGGTTACTTACCTTACCTGGTTGAAACCGTCTTCAGGCTACCGCCTCAATGAGACTTCACCCAAGTCGTTAATCGGACTTCACTGACGTCAATCTAGTTGATCTTTTTTTTTTTCTTTTCTTTTTTTTTTCTCCTTAAGGCTTCCCATAGGTATGCGTGCGAAACCGTATCGAACGCCTTGGCAAAATCCAGCATCACTAGTTCCAAGTTGGCATGTGTTGACTTCGAGTGTTTTAGCAGCCCTTCGAGGATGTACAGGTTTGTGCTACATCCTGCCAACTCTATGAAGCCTCTCTGTGATGGGTCCAATGGAAGGGCGTTGCCCAGGCGCCTTGCCAAGAGGTGGGTATATAGTCTGTAGACAGCGTTACCGATTGTAATGGGCCGCCAATCGGTAATTTTGTCTCCGGACGTGTTTGCTTTCCTCAGGAGCACGGTCCGACACTTCTTTAGACTGGATGGTATCGCCTGAAGTATGAGGAAGCAATTGAATAGGTTTGCCCAAGTAGAAGCTTCGATAGCCCCGACGACTGTCATTTCGATTCCGTCAGGGCCTGGAGAGGACTTAGCATTGAGGCTACGGAGGGCCCGTTGTACCTCTTCCAGCTCGATCGGTGACGTTAAGATAGTCCTCTCCGCTATCACTCCATTGTCGGCCTCTGGTAGTGATATGAAGGTTCTTTTATCTCCGAAACGTTCACGGAACTCTGTTTCTATTTCTTCCCTATCGTGAGCGGCGGTTTCGTACAGGCTGAAAAGTTCTCATTCGTGATGAGTTCGTCTAGCAGTCTGCCCTTTTTCCCTGCTTGAAAAAGGTTTTGATGGTGGCGATATTTTTTGGCTTTGTTTATCGACCGTTTACTGCGTGGCGGATTCTTTCGCAGATTCATATTTGTCTTTCTTTGCATCTTTGACTTCAGAATGCTCGATCTATGCTGAAGTTCCTTCGCGAAGAGTTCGAATGTGCTATTAAGGCAGACGGAACCAGCGGTAGCATCATCTTTGCACAGCATGAGAGTTTTTCCGAACGATAGCGTCCAGTCACTCTCACCGGCAAGAACCTGGAAATCGTCTGCCCTCAGAGAAGAGGTCTCTGGAATCGATTGTCTCAGAGAAGTTGGCTCTGGGTGGTTTGACGTTGTCAGAGAAGAGTGCTCTGGGTGGTTTGACGTCAGAGAAGAGTGCTCTGGGTGGTTTGACGTTGTCAGAGAAGAGTGCTCTGGGTGGTTTGACGTTGTCAGAGAAGAGTGCTCTGGGTGGTTTGACGTTGTCAGAGAAGAGTGCTCTGGGTGGTTTGACGTTGTCAGAGAAGAGTGCTCTGGGTGGTTTGACGTTGTCAGAGAAGTGCTCTGGGTGGTTTGACGTTGTCAGAGAAGAGTGCTCTGGTGGTTTGACGTTGTCAGAGAAGAGTGCTCTGGGTGGTTTGACGTTGTCAGAGAAGAGTGCTCTGGGGGTTTGAGACGTTGTCAAGAAGAGTGCTCTGGGTGGTTTGCGTTGTCAGAGAAGATGCTCTGGGTGGTTTGACGTTGTCAGAGAAGAGTGCTCTGGTGGTTTGACGTTGTCAGAGAAGAGTGCTCTGGTCGGTTTGACGTTGTCAGAGAAAAGTGCTCTGGTCGGTTTGACGTCAGAGAAGAGGGCTCTGAACTACAGACCGGTCGATTAGCGGATTTAAGCACATACTGCTCAACGGGAGCAGCCAGTGGTGTTTGAATCTTAGCAGATGCAGTTGTGGGATGGCGTCCACAACCCGGCAGCCCAAGTGTCCGTCGCTTGTCGGATATATGCTTGGTAGTTTTTCTGGGCAGAAAAGCCTGCAGCTGAATATTGGGTGCTTTCATATCAGCTACTCTGGGTTTTTCTCCATTAGTATTGCGACTTGTTCAGGAGTCCAAGACCCCTTGCCGACCTTTCGATTGGCAGCGATGGCAGCTTCTTGTCGCATTTTTCGTTTCATTTTTACGAATTAATGGCGCGACATCCTTGGCAAACGCATCCAAAAGGCCACTTTCCTCGCCGCCTTTTCGGGTGGGGTTGGAGAGTTGGACTCTCTAACAGTCCATTTGGATGTTTTAGTCTTGGATTTCCTGCTCTTAGGGTGAGCAGCTTCAGGGCGGGCTGATGTCTCCTCCACGGTTTTACTGTTTCCAAAGGCCAGGTTATCTTCCTCTGGAGCTGAAGTTGGAGGGGTTATGGCGTCCTCTGTGGGTTGCTGATCTGTTGGAGCCAAATTTTCCACAGGTTGAGTTGTGTGGTTTTTCTCCTCCAAGGGCTCCTTCAGAGGATCCCTATCTTTAGGGGTGTCAGCACTCTGGCAACTTGCCTCAGTGTGCCCCATTTCTTTGCACATCTTACAAAAACGGTGGTTCGTAGGCTGGTCTTTGTAGACCACCGAGAAGGAATATGTCCGACATTTCTCTGGTTCTTCTCGGGATAGGCTCCCGGAGAATCATTTTATCGCTCCTCTGTCCTGAGAGGAACACTCAGGAAATCATCGTACTTCAAGGGTACGATTACCTTTCCACACATGGCCAGGGGCAGTCCGCGGACCTTTACCCGGACCACGGGACTGGCCCCTCTTACAGTATAGTTTATTCCGTTAATGAAGTGGCTTTTGGTTGAGATTAATCCAGCATCTCGATGACCCCTCCATAGCTGGAAATGACTGCACAGACTTTCTCGCTGAGTCTGGCATCGAGCGACGCTTTCCCGACTTCCAGGCAACTTACCGCTTTGTTGGCCTGGAGGAAGAGCGAGCTGCTCTTCTCGGAATTTAGATTCCGAGGTTTGGACGGGTCTGTGTTCCTCCATTGTCCTCATAGTCCTTCAAATTATTATTGCTAGCCCCTACCTTCCTTTGTCTAGCTGTTCTGGCACAGCTGGAACCTGCTGAGGAGGCTGATGGCTGAGGCTCCATCGTTTTTTTAAATATTTATTAAGTTCGAAAAAATACAAACAACTGTAAAGGAAACTAAGTGGAGATAGGAACAAACAGAATAAGGACAGAAATATTTAAATAACTTACAGTTGGCAGGTAAACTAAAGCTCACCGAGAAAAGAGGGAAAATAAACTAAGTGTTTACGTGATTGCTAAACCTGGCTCATCGTCCTGGGGACATTACAGAGTTGTATCCTAAAGATCCATCCAAAATGAAAGGCGCACCTTTTCAGGTGGGCACTTCCATGCCATCAACCCCCTGAGTCGGTGTGACAGATGGAGGGGTGGTGCTGTGACTGATTATAAAAAGTGTTGGAGAGGGGCCTCCAGCGAGCGGGCCCGGCTGTCTTCGTTATTTCCCTTTTTGGTGGTGTGGGTGGGTTAGATTCGGGGCTGGTCCGCTTGGGGCCTCATCCCCTTGATTTTTGGCTATTTGGGGGGTGAGGAGTTCACGCCTTTGTCTGTTCCAGGGGCCTGGACACCTTCCTCTGGATCCTTAACTTCCACGGGTTGTGGTGTAACAGGAGCCTTCTCTTTGTTAGAAAAATCTGTTGAGAACACAGCAATCAAAAATTGTTAATAAATAATGTATTTACTATTAATTTTAAACAAAATGTTTAGGGCAAAATAGAAGTGTAGTATTAAATGATAACAAAAACTATTGTACATTTGAAGATGGTGGTGGTTTTGTTTTTTCATTGTCATGCTTCAGCTGGAAGATGCTGAATACTGTATCTCTCCCACTGAATTGTAGATAAGCTTTAATCTGTCTTATCTCTCTGTCTGTATTATACTAAAGTCAGTTCATTGGAAGCACCATGGCCAATGGACCTATCTATCGTATGTCTAAATAATTGTAAATTGATGTACCTTTGACTCTCTGATTGTATGAGTTGAGAAATTTGATGCTTGAAAAGAGAATATTATCCTCAGCTACCATGAAATTGGTAATTCAAAAAATATAGAGTAAATGAACTATGTATGGTTGTGTGGATATACATGTATATCCCTGAAAAGAGCCTGGCTTTTTCAAAATCTGTCATATTTACTGTGCTGGATTTTTGAGATAACTGCATGGTGCTGGGTAGTTGAGTATGGCAACATTGTTGTGCATCATTACAGAACAACATCCACCTGATTATAGTAAGTCTGACTTTCATCTTTTCTGATCCATGAAGGTGGTCATCAGAGGGGTATATTTGCTGATGGCAATTCTGTTTAGGCAGCAGTCCACAACTATTTACATTAACAACCATATGGCTCCTTATCACCCCGCTGGCTTGCCAGCTGCAGCAATGACTCAGGCTTGCGTCAGGCCACTGATTGCTGTTGTGGACGGGGGCTGGCAGTGGAAGTGTTGCCACTGGGGCTTTCTGCTAGAAAAACATGGGACCTGCCACACGAGAACTTGCGGAGACAGCGACGGATGCAGACCAGTTTGGCTTCAGTCCATAGATAGGCTGGGTACAACAACCATAACTGATTTTTACTTAGAATTCAAAACCTTATTTACCAGCAGCAGAAGTGCACTGTCTCAAGCCACCTTGAAAAAATATAATTAATATTTTAAAAAAACAGAAAATTGGATTCTCTGTTCTGTTTTAGAGAACCGAAGCTACTTCACATCAGGAAATGTTTTAAAAAGAGGCTTTAGTCTCATGTTTACCTGTAAAATTGTTGTAGTTTGGTTTCTAATGTATAAATTTTAAGGTGATATATGTATTGTTTTTGAAGACTTTTTAGAAAGATGTCAATGCCATGACTTTATTTTAGGAATTTATTATTTTGTCTTGTGCATTTTTAAAAATGTTTGTCTTTAGTTTTGGTCTGTTTTCCTTATGGTTGACTTAAATCTTTTATTTAAAACATTTTCAATTAAAAACATTAAATGTCTGATTAGTTATTGATATCTTAGTCAATAATTCATTTTTCTAGCTATAAAGGTATCATTGACAAGTCAGCAAAACCAATGATATGTGAAAGTATATATACTACCTTTATTATTATAAAAGTAACAAAAGAATAATATGAACTTAAAATGCTGATATTGCAATTTTCAGATTATGAAAAGCAAGGTGATATGTAATTCCATTAGTCTACAAATAATACATAGCATTAATGCCATCAGAAATGTCCCTATTTGCCAGTTTTGCTTCATTTTTATTGCGGATGCAAGAAGAACATGGAATAAAGGCTGAATGGTAGACATTTGAAGTATTCCTTCATTTTTTACTGGTGGATTATGTATTAATTTTATTATGTTACAATGATGAGATAAGATTTTTGGGGCTGTATTTTGTGGGTATATTGGTCAAGCAAAAATGGGGTTGCTCACTTGCCCCATAGGCTCTGGAAAGCTGCCTGGCTAATAATTGAGAGAAACAGTGCCAATGTCCATCTCCACATTTCACCCAACTGTCAACTATAATCAACACTGATTCAGACTATTTATTGAACTAACATGGAAAGGGTCAAACAACTGAGATCTCTAGATGACAGGGTGGTTGTTTTTCATTAATTCTTGTAGGCCAGGCTTAGTATTGAGGAAGTTGGTTTTGCATTTGTCTTTCCTCCACCCAACCCGTTTCCGAGATGTGCCATATTACCACCGCTATTTCTCTTGATCATCCCAACTTTCTCAAAATTTCTGGATCCACTCCCTGATAACACAAACAACAAAAACACAATCATACAATTTTACACTGCAAACAAACTATAAAGAAAATGTTATCATCTTTTTAAAATTTGTATTGTATCAGATTATAAAATGCTTTAATAGAAGAAAATCAAATCAGTCAACAACCTGTCATTTGACTTCCAGTTATCCAACTGGTCTTTGATATCTGACTTTTCCAATATAAGCCAAGTAAATTCATTAAATATCCAACCTTTGTGAAATAGTTAGCATCCTTTACACTTCTTGCTTGACGGTAGGTTGCAACATGTTATCTAACTAATATTTAAAATAGTTCAGCCAGTCTTTACTACTGAACAAAACTAAAGAAAGTTGTTGGATAAGCAACAACACTGGTTTAGGTATCCAACCATCTCTAGATCCCATTAGGATCAGATAACAGGTTGTTTACCCAAACAGTTCTGAAAAGGGGAAGTCGTCAGCTCTCACATTATTCTTGAGACTTCATAAGTGAGAATTTTTAAAGACATATATTATGGAAAATAAAGAAAAAGGCTGTGGAGAAACAATTAACAAGTCACAGTGATGAAGAAGTATTTGAGAGAAGCAGCAGGAGCTGGAGTAAAGAATTGCTAAGCACCTATAAGTGTATCTTCTTACAACGTGATGCATCTGGACCTACTGATGGACCTTCTCCTGAAGCTATTCTTATACCAGGTGAACATCAAAGTGAAGTAGCCAGGATTCGTAATGGATGTTGGTAGCATTTCTTGCAGAGTAAGGGTTTGCTATGAGAGGTAATGATCAAACAATTAGGTCTGCATGCAATGGTGACTACTTTGGTCTGTTGGAATTGATTGCAAAGTGTAACACATTCTTGGCATAGCACAGTCAGACTAAAGCTAACAAAGGCAAGAGACGCATCAATTATTTATCAGCAAGTGTGTGCAAGAAACTGACTTAGGTCATGGCAAAAGTGTTGTAGATGTCCTGATTGATCAAGTTAAACAGAAAAAAATATAATTCAATATCTTTGGATTCATGTGAAGACAATGCTCACATTCACCAACTTACTGTCATTTTGCAATATTTCAAACTAAATCGGCCTGTGTAGCGCTTTGTAACCTTTCTTAAGTCAACAGGCCATAATAGAAAAGAAATGACAGAACATTTCTAATATTTATTCAAGGTGCTAGGATTAACATATGGGAATTCTGTGGCTAATATTGCAGTAAAGCATGAGGACCATATGATCAAATGAGTAAACTTAAGACAGGAATTTTATCTTGCAAGCACTTCAACAACAACAGCAAAACTTTGGAAGCAGTGTAACTCAATTTGAATTCTGTGGTTGGTGTTTTGAAGTCACTCAAATTTAGTCATGATAATTTTGAAGAAGCTGGCAAGATTCTTTCAGGTAAAAGGTGTTGAGCTCATCATCATATTGTGCATCAGCAGCCATAAGCTGATGCTAAAGGAAGCTTTTCATAATAAGGTCTGTTAACAATGTATCAACAGGCTTTTGGTATGCCTGAAATTTCACTTAACCTACAGCAAATTATGTAATCTTCTTGGATGTGGACCCTGATTCTATTACAATTGATGCAAGTAAGTTGTTGGACTTCTACAAGCAAGATCTGGATATCAACCTTGGTGTTCCAGTTATTCCTCTGTCTTTTTGGATCAGAAAAAGGAAGACTGCATCTTGGAAACATTTATGTATAATATCATACTTCACAATGATGTTCAAGTTACTTTTTCCTAACATAGAAATTGCTTTGAAGATCTATCTCACACATGGTCACTAACTGTTCTGGTAACTGATCCTTTTCAAAATTAAAGCTGATCAAAAGCTTGCAACAAACTACTACGACTCAAAGTAGTCTCACAAATCTTGCCATATTGACGCTGAATGGGATATACTTTGTAGTCTTGTCTATATGGACATTGTTCACACGTATGCCAGCCAAAAGCAACACAAGGCATTGCTTTGAAATACATACTATACATATTTAGATTTGCTATATTGAAATGTAAATAGGAAAATATATAAATAAAGCTAACCTACTGAAGTTTTCTAAAGCCCCACAAACATTTAAATCAGCTGTAAATACCAGGCACTTTCTCCATATTTTACAGCATTTTATTTTTGTGCCCTAGTTTGCATTTTTTTAATTAAAAAGGAATTCTGGCTGAGTTTGGAATATTCTGATAAGTATATCTGAGTTGTCATCTGTCTGTCTGTGTAAGGAAGGCTAAGGAATATTGTGTGTGCTTGTAGGTGTTAACTAGGATATAAATATCTTCGACAGGGTAGGACCTGAGTTCCTGCTCTAAGATATCATTGAAGTTCTGAAGGAACGACGTCCGCTCCCTCTCCACTGTAGGTTCGTACACCGACACGATCACTTTTCTTTGGAGCTGATTTTTAAAGCAAACTATCGCTATTCTACCTCCATTATCACTGAAGGTGAGTTCTATTTCTATATTTAGACTATGGTGGAGAAGAATGCAGACACCTTTCTTCCTACCTATAGGACTAAACTTGTGTATTGTTCCATGCCAGTTAGTGAAGTATCTATCTATTTCCTGTTTGTTTTGTAGATGTAGCTCTTGCATGCATATTATGCTATCGTTTGCAGAATGTTCTAGATGATCTAGAAAGTCATTCCAGTGTTTGTTAAATTTTATCCCTCTTAAATTCAGGGATAAAAATTCCAAACGTCTGGACAATCGCTTAATCAGCTCAAAGTTAACCCGAAAAATCCGCCCAAAGAGAGCGACACCTATTTAGGTGAGCACTTCCATGGGGCCGTGCCCCTGAGTCTGTTTAACAGGGGGAGGGAGGGAGCGATTCAGGTTCCTGAGGAGTTGTGGATACTGATTGAGTATCCATTGAAAGTTGCGGCTCCAAACAACGAGCCCTGCGAGGTTCCACCATCTTCCTCTTAGGAGGGATGGAGTCTCGTATTGTGCGTTTGGCACCTCTCGGGCGCATTGTTTTGCGTATGGAGAGGAGGATCACGTCCTCCTCATCCTCAGGTGGTGTTGGAGTATTGGTTTTGCCAGGATCTTTACGATTTTGGTCCCTGGCTGGCGATTTCTCTTCGGATTTTTTTCTCTTCTTTTCCAAAGGCTTCGGTAATTCTAAGGTAGCAGTAGTTTCACTTACCATCTGCTGGTCTTTTGTTTTATCCTCTGTGGGTTTCCACCTCGATTCCTTCGCCCGTGGTTACCATGGATGGGCACCTGTTCTTGGTGTCCGACCGTTTTGTAGTTGTTGGCAGCACTTGGTTGGTCTCTGTAAAAGACTTGGAAGGGATGTGTCCTTCCATCGACCGTCTCCTTGATTCTTCTGGGAATTGCTTCCCTCAGGATCTTTTGCACTTCCGTCCTGACAGGAAGGGCAAACCTGGCAACAGTCGTATTTTCAGGGAATTAACACCTTCCCGTACTTCCTCAAAATTTGTTGGGGAATCGCACAGCCAGTGGTGAGGGGGAGTCCACGGCTCTTTACCCACACAACTGGGATGGCTCCCCTCGTCACGTGGCTGGTCCCTTTTACGTTTAGACTTTTCGTACAGAGGAGTTCGGCATTAGCCGCAGAACTGCCAATTATCTCAGTAGCTCCGCCCCCCTAGCTACTGAGCACCGCCCTCACTCGTTCGTTCAGGCCGTCCGACTTCTGAGGTGGCCATGGTGTTGTTCCAGTCTATGAAGAGACAGCTCTTCTTTTCCAATCTTAGTTCTTCCGGTTGCCTGGCTCCATATCCAGCTCTTGCAGGAATTCCATGGAGGACGGAATCCCGGTGGCCCCGTCGTCCTTCGCGGGAGTTGGATTAATCCCTACGTCAGGGCTTTTAACAGCCTCGGCGACGATTCCGCATCACCGGTTGATGGCTGGGGCTCCATCAGTTACTAAAAACACAGAGATAGAGAGAGATGATTAGTAAAGGCGACAGAAAACAGTCGGTGGTCAAAGGGTGAAGCAGTGAAGTAAACACAGCACGAGTCAGGTGGAGGAAACAAAGGAGAGAGGGATCCTGTCACAGTAATTAATCTAAGTCAGGAAAATAATTTATGTCCTAAAATTATTCTAATATTAAACACAGGAAATAACCCGAGTTCTACGCGATAATCTACAGACAATAACCCGAGCTCTACGCGATAATCTACAGACAATAGCCCGAGCTCTACGCGATAATCTACAGACAATAGCCCGAGCTCTACGCGATAATCTACAGACAATAACCCGAGCTCTACGCGATAATCTACAGACAATAACCCGAGCTCTACGCGATAATCTACAGACAAAGCCCGAGTTCTAACGCGATAATCTACAGACAATAACCTGAGGGCTCACACGAGCTAACAAAGAGATAAATAGCAGAAAGTGATCCGCCCACCTAATGAATATGCATGAGAACCTGACACAGGGTTAATCACCAAAGCCCCTCTCTGACTAACAAAGTCCATTCTAAACTAATCGGGCACCAAAATCGAAGAGTGAACACAGGATGGAGAAAACTAACTAACAATAGGTCTTTAGGCTGAGAAATTCACAGCACGAGGAACTCAAGAAAAACGCAAAACGCACGGAAATTTGAATAAATTTGCATTAAAAAGTGTCTTACCTTGAAGATGCTGTATCTTCGAAGAAAACGGCTCTGCTGTCGGAATTCGGGGTCGTCCGAGGTTTGAAGGGGAGGCTGGTGAGAGCAGGGGGCTGCCCAAACTCCTCCGTGAGACGGCAGGAGAGGTACGGTTTGTCGTGGCTGGAGACGCTCGGATACAGAGTTCACATCTCCGCCTGTCCTTGGAGGTA
>JACATO010002475.1:0-23675 GCA_018389105.1 Nautilus pompilius
CTACTCTCTCTCTCTCGCTCTCCTCTCTCTCATCTCTCTCTCTCTCCCCCATCTCTCTGCTGCTCTCTCATCTCTCTCTCTCTCTCTCTCTCTCTCTCTCTCTCTCCTCTCTCTCTCTCTCTCTCTCTCTCTCTCTTCTCTCTCTCTCTCTCTCTCTCTCTCTCTTTCTCTCCCCTCTCTCTCTCTCTCTCTATTTTATTTTGCTGAACAAAGCGAAATAACGAACCCTCTTCTACGACGTTTATTGCTGCCATGTCAATCACTCAAAGTAATTGTCCCAGGGCTTTGAACAGGCGGACAGCACTACGACCAACAACAACAACAGCAACACAATCTCTAGGGAACGTTATTCCTTTCAAAATAATTGCTGCATGAAACTTCTCTTTTTTAAAAAAAAAGTTGTTGCATCGGGCTGACAGCAATTTGTACCACTAATCTTTGTTACTATAACTAATAATGGTAATCTGTACCACTAGTCTTTATTACTATAACTAATAATGGTAATCTGTACCACTAGTCTTTATTACTATTACTAATAATGGTAATCTGTACCACTAGTCTTTATTACTATTACTAATAATGGTAATCTGTACCGCTAGTCTTTATTACTATTACTAATAATGGTAATCTGTACCGCTAGTCTTTATTACTATAACTAATAATGGTAATCTGTACCACTAGTCTTTATTACTATTACTAATAATGGTAATCTGTACCGCTAGTCTTTATTACTATTACTAATAATGGTAATCTGTACCGCTAGTCTTTATTACTATAACTAATAATGGTAATCTGTACCGCTAGTCTTTATTACTATTACTAATAATGGTAATCTGTACCACTAGTCTTTATTACTATTACTAATAATGGTAATCTGTACCACTAGTCTTTATTACTATTACTAATAATGGTAATCTGTACCACTAGTCTTTATTACTATTACTAATAATGGTAATCTGTACCGCTAGTCTTTATTACTATAATAATAATGGTAATCTGTACCGCTAGTCTTTATTACTATAACTAATAATGGTAATCTGTACCACTAGTCTTTATTACCTATTACTAATAATGGTAACTGTACCACTAGTCTTTATTACTATTACTAATAATGGTAATCTGTACCGCTAGTCTTTATTACTATTACTAATAATGGTAATCTGTACCACTAGTCTTTATTACTATAACTAATATGGTAATCTGTACCGCTAGTCTTTATTACTATTACTAATAATGGTAATCTGTACCACTAGTCTTTATTACTATTACTAATAATGGTAATCTGTACCACTAGTCTTATTACTATTACTAATAATGGTAATCTGTACCGCTAGTCTTTATTACTATTACTAATAATGGTAATCTGTACCACTAGTCTTTATTACTATAACTAATAATGGTAATCTGTACCGCTAGTCTTATACTATTACTAATAATGGTAATCTGTACCACTAGTCTTTATTACTATTACTAATAATGGTAATCTGTACCACTAGTCTTTATTACTATTACTAATAATGGTAATCTGTACCACTAGTCTTTATTACTATACTAATAATGGTAATCTGTACCGCTAGTCTTTATTACTATAACTATAATGGTAATCTGTACCACTAGTCTTTATTACTATTACTAATAATGGTAATCTGTACCGCTAGTCTTTATTACTATTACTAATAATGGTAATCTGTACCGCTAGTCTTTATTACTATAACTAATAATGGTAATCTGTACCACTAGTCTTTATTACTATTACTAATAATGGTAATCTGTACCGCTAGTCTTTATTACTATTACTAATAATGGTAATCTGTACCACTAGTCTTTATTACTATAACTAATAATGGTAATCTGTACCGCTAGTCTTTATTACTATTACTAATAATGGTAATCTGTACCACTAGTCTTTATTACTATTACTAATAATGGTAATCTGTACCACTAGTCTTTATTACTATTACTAATAATGGTAATCTGTACCACTAGTCTTTATTACTATAACTAATAATGGTAATCTGTACCACTAGTCTTTATTACTATAACTAATAATGGTAATCTGTACCACTAGTCTTTGTTACTATTACTAATATGGAAATCTGTACCGCTAGTCTTTGTTACTATTACTAATAATGGTAATCTGTACCGCTAGTCTTTATTACTATTACTAATAATGGTAATCTGTACCGCTAGTCTTTATTACTATTACTAATAATGGTAATCTGTACCGCTAGTCTTTATTACTATAACTAATAATGGTAATCTGTACCACTAGTCTTTATTACTATTACTAATAAGGGTAATCTGTACCGCTAGTCTTTATTACTATTACTAATAATGGTAATCTGTACCACTAGTCTTTATTACTATTACTAATAATGGTAATCTGTACCTCTAGTCTTTATTACTATAACTAATAATGGTAATCTGTACCACTAG
This sequence comes from Nautilus pompilius, assembly GCA_018389105.1. Lineage (NCBI taxonomy): Eukaryota > Metazoa > Mollusca > Cephalopoda > Nautilida > Nautilidae > Nautilus > Nautilus pompilius. The sequence goes on from JACATO010002475.1 coordinate 2,437, forward strand.
TCTTTATTACTATTACTAATAATGGTAATCTGTACCACTAGTCTTTGTTACTATTACTAATAATGGTAATCTGTACCGCTAGTCTTTATTACTATTACTAATAATGGTAATCTGTACCACTAGTCTTTATTACTATTACTAATAATGGTAATCTGTACCGCTAGTCTTTGTTACTATTACTAATAATGGTAATCTGTACCGCTAGTCTTTATTACTAACTAATAATGGTAATCTGTACCGCTAGTCTTATTACTATTACTAATAATGGTAATCTGTACCACTAGTCTTTATTACTATTACTAATAATGGTAATCTGTACCACTAGTCTTTATTACTATTACTAATAATGGTAATCTGTACCACTAGTCTTTATTACTATTACTAATAATGGTAATCTGTACCGCTAGTCTTTATTACTATTACTAATAATGGTAATCTGTACCACTAGTCTTTATTACTATTACTAATAATGGTAATCTGTACCACTAGTCTTTATTACTATTACTAATAATGGTAATCTGTACCACTAGTCTTTGTTACTATTACTAATAATGGTAATCTGTACCACTAGTCTTTATTACTATTACTAATAATGGTAATCTGTACCGCTAGTCTATGTTACTATTACTAATAATGGTAATCTGTACCGCTAGTCTTTATTACTATTACTAATAATGGTAATCTGTACCACTAGTCTTTATTACTATTACTAATAATGGTAATCTGTACCGCTAGTCTTTGTTACTATTACTAATAATGGTAATCTGTACCGCTAGTCTTTATTACTATAACTAATAATGGTAATCTGTACCGCTAGTCTTTATTACTATTACTAATAATGGTAATCTGTACCACTAGTCTTTATTACTATTACTAATAATGGTAATCTGTACCGCTAGTCTTTGTTACTATTACTAATAATGGTAATCTGTACCGCTAGTCTTTATTACTATAACTAATAATGGTAATCTGTACCGCTAGTCTTTATTACTAGTACTAATAATGGTAATCTGTACCACTAGTCTTTATTACTATTATTAATATGGTAATCTGTACCACTAGTCCTTTATTACTATAACTAATAATGGTAATCTGTACCACTAGTCTTTATTACTATAACTATTAATGGTATCTGTACCACTAGTCTTTATTACTATTACTAAGAATGGTATCTGTACCACTAGTCTTTATTACTATTACTAATAATGGTAATCTGTACCACTAGTCTTTATTACTATACTAATAATGGTAATCTGTACCACTAGTCTTTATTACTATTACTAATAATGGTAATCTGTACCACTAGTCTTTATTACTATACTAATAATGGTAATCTGTACCGCTAGTCTTTTATTACGATTACTAATAATGGTAAATCTGTACCACTAGTCTTTATTACTATTACTAATAATGGTAATCTGTACCACGAGTCTTTATACTATAACTAATAATGGTAATCTGTACCACTAGTCTTTATTACTATATAACTAATAATGGTAATCTGTACCACTAGTCTTTATTACTATTACTAATAATGGTAATCTGTACCACTATCTTTATTACTATTACTATAATGGTAATCTGTACCACTAGTCTTTATTACTATAACTAAATGGTAATCTGTACCACTAGTCTTTTTTTATTATATAATAATGGTAATCTGTACCGCTGCAATTTAAAAAAAAAAAAAATTAAGAGAAGCGGCTGTGCTTCTTCATTGATCACCAATATTGACACATCACAAGTAAAGGCTGGAACACCTCGGCTGGTCTTCAGGTACGGATATAGCACGGAGCGTGTCTGCTTGACGAAAGGGATGACGCGATATTAGGATCGATATTAACCGGATCAGGCTTGCCAGTTGGAAAGACGATTCTTGCGCAGGTGCGAAAACGTACGCGAGGTCTGTCCGAAAATAAGCCGAACTTTTTAAACGACCTTCGAGGACAACGGACCGACGATCGCGCCGAGCAAGTGCGAGCCGTCATCCGCGGACATCGTCGCCTGACCACGCCCCCACCACGTGATTTTTAGAAGAAGGATTGAACACGCTGTCGTGCAGCTGGAAAATTGGTGCCGCGTCTGCTGATGGACGGGCAAGAGAGAACGGGAGGTCTTTGATCGTTCGAATGCCGATGGAAGCTTTCTGAATAGTGCCATAACAGGTGACGAAGCGTTGGTGTACATTAGCCAGCCTCACCCCATGACTTTCTACTACCGAGTCTCAAGAGAGACCCAAACTGTTCAAAGTCACCCCACCCACCAACCGATATCAGCAAGGCTGAGAAACTCTGTCTACGAATATTCCAGAACTTTAGGAAGACAGTGCTAAGTTACGCCTACGAAAACTTCCAGATTGATGTTACCTGTTGCTTTCCATAAAACTCAACTCGAAACACATTATACCTTGTAGTCAGCGATAAATTGAACATAATACCTGTATTTTTTAAATGTTTTAAAATCTTGTTTCCGCTATTAATTATTCGGGAACGTTTCCGATCGAAAGGTAGGGATACAAACTGCATGGGGCGAACGTTTGCAAAATCGGAACAGTACCATCATCGGTAAAAGTTGCTTGAAGATCTTCCTCGTCTTCGCATGGCGGCAACCGGTTGGAGTCATTGAATATAAAGTTATTTATTGGTTCAGAACTGTTCCAGAAGAAGGTAAAGCCGACCACTATCGATCGAATTGTTTCTTCCTTGAAAAACAGTCAAACTATAATAAGGAGATACTGTTCTCATTTGGTGATGATGGGGCCGTCATCCCACAAACAGCCAGTTTTAAGATAGATGTTTGAAATTCCCCCCTTCAGGATGATTTTCTATAAGTCGAGATTAATAAATGGTTTGGAATTTAAAATATATATCTGAAGTAAAATTAAGTTTTCATATTTACCCTCTTGGACTGCAAACTGCCCACTAGTTTCCCTGATTTCCATATAAGGACCGAAAGGCCCTTCTCTGGATATTAGCACGCAGTCAATTCGGCCGCTTGGAGGTCGCTGATCGAGGTCTACCGCTTTGAAGGAAGGTTTTGGCCCCGAGATCCATAAACCAGAAAAGAGGATCTAGAGGGGTTTTTTTTCCTCAAACATTGGTAAGGATCCAGAAATACCCAAAGATCAATCCCTACTTTATAGTCGTGTTAGTCAGCGCGCTAAAACTAGCTAAAACCCCGATCGTGAATGTTATGTATTCTTGCATGAATTATGGCTGCCATCTCTTCGACAGATTCCTTGGCTGGATAATCAGATATCGCTACTTATTTTAAAACTCTTTATATTATATTTCAATGTATTCATTAAAATTGAATCTCTTCCTGCTTCCTTTATTACCTATACAGTTTGATTTTTTTGTTTTGTCAAGGAAATTTGTCGAAATGTAGAACTTGTACTTTAAGATTAAACACAATGAACAATTAAGAATCACAGAGAGGTAGATTTCATAAAGTTCCATCTGTACCGTGGTACGCAATCGCTTCACCGGTCGACAGGTAACATAATTACCCGCTTATATCTGTAGACATTTCTTTCTTTTTTAAATCTTCCGAAATGGAAAAAAAATAGTTTGTTTGATGGATTTGAAATTTTAAAGAAAATGAGCTGATATTGCGAAATTTCAAATTATCGTTTTATCTATATAAATCATCTTTGGCCTTTGCGATTTTTACAAGGTGCTCCAAGAGAAACAACACTTAGACGAGCAGTCAGTCTGGTGACGGGGTGAAGATCTTAAAGTTGGTTTTTGATGACTACTGATTTACTTTGCAATCTGTTTTATTAAAATAATGAAAAGTCATCGCTTCCTCGCTGTACATAGACACTCATAGTAATCCGTGAGAAGGGGAAGAGACGGCTTCTCGAAGACAAGCTGCGTGTGGAACTGGCTGGCCACTCTTTCTGATGGCATCACACCGAAGCGAGATCCAAACCAACCTTGGCATACCATCGTCTTTCAGGCGATGGCTATCACTTCTTTCTAACAGTAGGAAAGGAAAATCTATCCTCGGACCTCTGTGTTGTTGATGATACTCTGATCGACTGTCAGTGAATGTTTGTATTTTGTTGTTTAAAATACAACACAAACGTCTGCAATAGATGGTGGCTAGTGAGATAGCATGGGAAGGGTGTGGGGTCATCAGCTTTGGTCACCAAGGAAATGAGTACGTTTGGGGGCTCTGGTGTGTGGAAGCTCCACCCTAACCCTGACGGGTTTGGTGCCGAAGTGCGAGGAGACAATCTGGAGAAAAGGCTGACGGTCTTTATGAGCGCCTCGTCCGAAGACGTTAATTTCCCTTCATTGCGTAACCATGAGCTTTCTGTCTAGGTCTATCAGTTCCTGCCAGCAGCGTGTTCGCCGCAGGCCTTCTCTGGCTCGTGTATCTAGTCTTACAGTTTATAAATCTTGCCCTTATTTAACTGAAATAGCTTGTTTTGAGTCTTGGAGGTTGCATGGCTACAGGGGCCTCCCAATCATTTCAAAACTGTCCATTCGTAAAGCATGCTCGTAAGACATCGAGAATAGACGTCAAAGGTGATCATTGCGCCTGGCTGTATGGGATCCCATTACCTGTCGATCGTATACGGCACCGACGTAAGATACCAGCTTGGAATTAAAATATTTCAGTCTTCCAGCTTGTAAATGTTAACTTAAGAGCTACGTTTTAATGAATTTAATTAGATCGGAAACGATCGAACTGATTCATCGCTTTTAGTGGAGGCCGGGGGAGACAGTTCCGGGGGTGGGCTGGGAATCTCGGAGAGATGGGAGTTTATTGCGTCCGTGTCCCTCGGAGACGACGCGAGGAACAGAATGGTGGCTGGGACGAGTAAGGCGCCTGTTGACACCGGCTCGCGATTGACGGCCAAGGCGCTGGAAGTCGGGATCCCAACCCGCGCCTCTCAGAGACGTCTGACAGTTTGGAATGGTTTCAGTGGAGGAGGGAGAACGGCCGGTCTACAGCCGCACACGCCGGACAAGAACACCCCGCCATCTGAGCCTTCCCGTCGTTCGTTTTGTTGGTTTATTTAAATAATATCTTTCCGAGGCCAACACCACTGCGAATTCCGGAAATCCGTAATCGAAGTCTAATAATAGGGGATACGGCCCTAACAATGTCTGGAGCTCTCTCTTAATGATTTCCCTTATCTGAGGTGCTGTTTTCTAGTCATCAGCGAACCATTTCCAAAGCTTGTCACTGCAATCTGATAAATGATAATTAATTTCCTTGCCTCCACAGCCGTCTGTGCTGCAGAATTCACCAATTTTTAGATAGCGAACTCTTTAGGGAGACTCACCTGTCGCAGTTCCCCTGGCAATTTAGCAACCTTGCAAATTCTAGGATTCACCAATTTTTAGATAGCGAACTCTTTAGGGAGACTCACCTGTCGCAGTTCCCCTGGCAATTTAGCAACCTTGCAAATTCTAGGATTCACCAATTTTTAGATAGCGAACTCTTTAGGGAGACTCACCTGTCGCAGTTCCCCTGGCAATTTAGCAACCTTGCAAATTCTAGAATTCACCAATTTTTAGATAGCGAACTCTTTAGGGAGACTCAACTGTCGCAGCTCCTGGCTCAAACTCATCATTAGAAGATATCAGCGACTTGTCAGTTCGCGATAGTCAAATACCGCCAAATGCATACCTCATCATGTTGAGTATTAAAACGTGACATCTTTATCACCTGTACTTCAAACTTAAAGACCGTTATCATTCCACACCATAAAATCAGAATCACCTAGCATAGCAATAAATATCTTCCAAATTCCCAGGCTGTAGTAATATTCGCATGACAGTGAAGACTGAACGTCTCGGTTTAATTCTATTAGGATCAACTGTAACATATAATATACCATAATCAGAGTCTTGTTTTGTTGGCTCCTTGTTCGTGATTTGGTTTTGATGCTTAAAATTATCATTATTATTCGAATTATTTTTTCAGGTGCTAAAAGGCTTTCCTGATTGCCTACAAGCTGACATCTGCTTACATTTAAACAGGAACTTGCTTAACAATTCACCTGCTTTTAAAGGAGCAAGCACAGGTAAAATGACAAAGAGGGTCAGTCCGCATTCCTACATCATTCCGTATTAATTATGGTTTTCGGGAATGAATACAAATATTAATTTATTGAAACAAAATCTATAGAGATCTTACTTTGTTTTTAATTGTACTTGGTGACGAGGATTAGACTTATAAGATAAATTATTCTCTAAATAGTTTTACATTCTAATGCCATCCGAAGAACACGCCAGAACTCGACGGGAGTATGTGAAGGGTTAATAATAGACTGGAATAAATCAGTGAGGCCAAAAACTGGCAGAATGTCCACGGTCGGCATAACAACGACCTGATCAATAGTCTTTTTCTAAATAATCGCCGACAAATCTCGCCGTGTGATTTCACTTAATTTCGTATAATTTAGAAGCCGGTTTCTTTGAAATTAAAGTAAAGAAAAAAGGGGATAAAATAACAAATATTTCAGATAAATGCTTGATTTCTAAAGTACCGGTGGCAGAAATCTATACTCCTAATTGAAAGACCGAGAACCCTTTATTAATACACATCCAAAGTCGGCAAAAACTCCGGTTTCTTAAGTTGGGTTTTTGATCTGAGCCGAAACCGTCCTTAAGAGTAGGGAAAAAATACAAACTATAAAAAAGGGAATATTAGAATAAATACGGTATTATCAAAGAACTTGGTGGAACCGAATCTATTTGATGTGAAGCGACAAAGATGGTGGGCCGGGAGAGAGAGAGAGATGGAGAGTCATTACAGAGAGATGATGACGTCAGTAAGAGAGAGATGGAGAGAGAGAGAAAGAGAGAGAGAGAGAGAGAGAGAGAGAGAGAGAGAGAGAGAGAGAGAGAGAGAGAAGAGTGGAGAGGTCATTACAGAGACCGATGACGTCAGTACAGAGAAGAGATGGAGAGAGATGAGTGACGTCAGTGCAGAGAGAGAGATGGAGAGATGGAGAGAGAGAGAGATGGGGGAGGTCATACAGAGAGATGATGACGTCAGTGCAGAGAGAGAGATGGAGAGATGGAGAGAGAGAGAGATGGGGAGGTCATTACAGAGAGATGATGACGTCAGTACAGAGAGAGATGGAGAGATGGAAGAGAGAGAGAGAGAGAGAGAGAGAGAAGAGGTCATTACAGAGAGATGATGACGTCAGTAAAAGAGAGAGATGGAGAGATGGAGAGAGAGAGAGAGAGAGAGAGAGAGATGGAGAGGTCATTACAGAGAGATGATGACGTCAGTACAGAGAGAGATGGAGAGAGAGAGAGAGATGATGACGTCAGTACAGAGAGAGAGGGAGAGATGGAGAGAGAGAGAGAGAAGAGAGGTCATTACAGAGAGCCGATGACGTCAGTACAGAGAGAGAGATGGAGAAGATGATGACATCAGTGCAGAGAGAGAGATGAGAGATGGAGAGAGAGAGAGATGGGGAGGTCATTACAGAGAGATGATGACGTCAGTACAGAGAGAGATGGAGAGGTCATTACAGAGAGCCGATGACGTCAGTACAGAGAGAGAGATGGAGAGAGATGATGACGTCAGTGCAGAGAGAGAATGGAAGAGAGAGGGAAAAGAGAGAGAGAGATGGAGAGAGAGAGATGGAGATAGATAGATCGATGGAGAGAGAGAGAGAGCTGGGAGGTCATTACAGAGAGATGATGACGTCAGTACAGAGAGAGATGGAGAGACAGAGAGAGATGGAGAGACAGAGAGAGATGGAAAGAGAGAGAGAGAGATGGAGAGGGGCCGACTCCCTTAATTGCATTGGTCGACGGTGTATTTATTGATTAACGACATTCGAGTTTTCCCGTGACTGCTCTCTCAAAAAAGGGGCCCGGCGAAGACTTTTCGCGATTCCAGCTTCTCCGAACATCCGGAAAAAACCCTAGACATTTTTGTTGATGTCTTTTATTAAAAGCGGGGGGGAAGGGAATCAGAATTCGCAACAAATTAACTCATTCCGGAAACATTCTCGGTGCTAGGGAGCTATTCCCTCCCTCCCTTTTTTTTCTCTTCCTACGGCTCGCGTCGGTAGAGTTGGCATCATCTGCTCGAGCAGTGACGTAATCCTCCAGATATAGGGATGCAGATAAAGACGGGACGGTTAAACCGAGTCGGTCACGGGCCGATGCCTCCAGGAATTCAGATGTAATCCGTTTTGTCTTGTGTGCCAATAGCGGCTCGGAGGCAAATCTCTTTCATTTCCTCCCTAAATGCAATAACTTGCTTGGCTAGTCAATGGACGCGCCGGCGCTCGCCAATGAAAAGCATTCTTAACGAATGCTATTATACACATTTCCCAGTGAAAGGGTTACTTTAATAAAGATAAAAAGAGACTGCGCATCAAATTAAGCAAAGGTAACTTTTCTTATATCATTTCGTCGTCTTCATAGGAAGGCCAGGCGAAGAGCAAATGGTGGTGAACGGGGAACTGTATGAAACGGATGTGTTTATTTTAGCAAATTTAATGATGCTGATGTGGATAATCGAGATGCTCCCAGACGCGAAAGCACACACACACACACACACACACTCACTCACTCACTCACTCACTCACACACACACACACACACTCACTCACACCTCACACACACACTCACTCACTCACACACTACACACACACTCACTCAATCACTCACACACTACACACACACACACTCACTCAATCACTCACACACTACACCCACTCACACACGACACACAACACTCACACACTACACACACTCACACACACTCACTCAATCACTCACTCACACACCAGACACACAACTCACTCACTCACTCACTCACTCACACACACACACTCACTCACTCACACACTACACACTCACACACACCACTCACTCACTCACTACACACACTCACACACACACACTACACTCACTCACACACTACACACACACTCCCACCCACACACATAAGTTAAAAAGAGAGACTTGTCTTCGTAAATAAACATCAGAATTTCCTAAGAACGTCTGCTTGATTATCTTTCTCTTAATTCTGGAACGATGCTCAGCACTGGTAAAATATGGTAGGGAGTTAGTACTTTATTGCGTAGAGGGAGCCAGCGATCGCGGTCTACGTTATCACAGCCCATCCCTGTATAGAATTTAGGGTTCAGGGTTAGGGCTGGCTTGGGCGCCATCCTCCGTGAAAATGGAGCAGGGGTTCGACGGATGGTTGTTAGAAGTCTCCTTCTCAGAGGAAGTGGGTGATGATGCATCAGGCAGAAGTTATCACCTCTTTATCTTTATCTCTCTGGTGTTTTTTTTTTTACGCGATTCGCCCCGTTTCCCACGGACTCGCAGATGGTTTATTGAAAAGTCCTGCGCTTAACAGCGCTGTACCCCATCGAGAGATACCAGCACCCCAAAAGGCAGCCCTCGATGTCGAATCCTGTAGTGTGTCCGCCTCATCGGAAGCCGATTGTCGGGGTCTCCACCTCCACGCCTTACGGGGGAGGGGGGATATCCTGCAATTCTTTGGCGTTAGACGTCAAAGGCACCGCAAGACCATCGTGTCATGGCTTCTCTCAGCTGAACGGTGTGGAACTAGCAGAATCGCTTCGACTAATTTGAGCAGTTTTAATGGAATATTCGAAAACGTATTATGCACCAGAGTCCACTGGGTTTTTCCAAGAGTTAAGCTACAAACAGGAAATATTTGAATTGAAAGGTGTACTCGACTGGCAAGAATTTGGTACGGCGGAGGGGCTACCGGCGCAATGGTTAACCCAGCTGGCGTAGTGTAGATTTCCCATTAATGGAGTCGGCTTCACTAGTATAACAGATATCGTTCGAAGACCAGTTTAGAGTCGACGGTCGATCTCGGCGCCCCGCCTGCCCCCTCACATACACACGTGTCACGTTTAGCTCGGTGGAGCGGAACTCTTAACGACGGTCTCTTCTCTGCGTACACGACATACTGGCACATCGACGAATTACATCGTACATGATCAAGTCCGTAAAACTGGTTTTCCTATCATTAAGCTTCATTAACCCAGAACTGCTAGATCAGCGTAACGTTTCCTCATCTTGTGATCTGCATAATAATTAAGTGTAATTATTCCAGTTTAGGTAAAAAATATTCATATTTACATATTCTTTCACGATTGTAATAAAAAAAACAAAAAAAGGGTAGTAAAATATCATCGTTGCCTCATCTCTTGGATGCTCTCCAACGAACAGAAAAACGGAAATTTTGAAGTTTATCTTAAAAAAATCCTGACTTTTCTTAATTAATTTGTTGAAATTGTAACTTTTTTGACTTCCAGCGAAGTTTATGACGAGATATTATTGTATTTGTTGAGATGGTTTTATTGATAATCCGGATTTATTTTTGGAAATGTTTAATTTATTACCAGGTTGTCTTCGAGTCCTATCGATGAAATTTAAGTCGACTCATGCTCCACCTGGTGACACCTTAATACATCCGGGTGACATTCTGACAGCTATATACTTCATCGCCTGTGGATCTATAGAGATAACAAAAGACGACATTGTCATGGCCATATTAGGTAAGGGCATTTTAAAATTTATATTATGCATTTTTGTTTCCCCCCCCATTCGATTAATGAGTGATTCTCTTGTAGTGTTGACGATGACGGGTCCATTCGCCGGGCGAGAACCGTTTGCCGGGTCGTCTCTAAGGGCAAAAGCTCCAGGATAGTGAGAGACAAACCCTCCACAGATTATCCACAACCAAAACGATATTTTATCTAATAAAAACCGAAACAAGGAACTTCACTTTAAGAAAAAAACAACAAAAAACACACTACCTTTGCAAACATAACATTGTAGAAAACATAGTTTACGATGCGATATTAATTGTTAAACCTGAACTGTGAAGAGAGAATGTTTTACTTTTGGTGGAAATCAGCCAAGTCCTTTGTCGATCTTCCAGAAAAATTTGTAATAAATCATTACAAATTTTCAAATTAGAGATACGGGAGAGAGGGAGAGAGAGAGGGGGGATGTAAAGTCATGCCAACTCGCAGAGATTGGGACCAGAAACCAGAAAGTTACAGATGGGTTGTTATCTCTGTCTGTCGGCTAATATCGGTCCAACTGGTTGGAATCTTCGCCAGTTAGGGCGCCAAATGGTTAATAGATGCTGACCCAATTTACAATTTTTTTATTTTTAAAAAAAAGGGGGGATGTTGCTCCATGCTGTCCGCTGCCGTACGGATGTTCTTCGTTGCAAGACACTTTTGGACTTCTTTCTCCGCCTCATCCGTCAGCTATCCAAGTTCTGCTTTCGACGTCCGTCCGTCCATCCAAAGGAACTCTCAAAGATCAGCCCCCTTTTCCGCGTTGCTGTTTTTCCTCAGCAGCTTTTTAATTCCCAAATTTTGCGTTAACGCCCGCGTCTTGGCCAGCCAGATGTTTTTGATTTCCTGGGACCTGGCCAGGCGGACAGACGACACGTCCCTCTTCAGCTTATCCGATCTCCTCTTGTGCTTCGTCTGATCCTTCCTCCGACGGGACTTCTCCATCTTCTTCAGTCGGTTCTCCATGTGCGGGTAGGTTTTTCTCCAGTCGTCCAGCAGCGGCGTGACGATCCGCTCCTCTTTCGTGTCCCTCACCTTCCTGTGCTGCACGGTGGCCAGGATGTAGTTCCTCCGCTCTTCGAACAGAATCCTGGCGTTTTCCATCTGCGGGAAGTCGCTGAGGCCGACGAGTTTCGCGTCCTCGTCTATCAGGTCCACCCTGTCAGCCGGGTCCGTGTAGATGTGCTTCCTGATGTACTCCACGATGTGCTTGGCGCGGGAGTTCCCATTGACTAGGAGCCTGTACCTGTCGCCAAAGAAAACAAAGATTAGCATCTGGTTCGGGCGAACGCCGTAGAAAGCGAGAGATCCCACCCGCGGCGTGTGATCAGTGCTGTCGGGTTTTGGTTCGAATGCGGAAGTAACCGACCGTCGGCGTCCGTCCGCGTTGGGTGGGCGTGATGTGTGACGTAATAGCAGCTGGATCGGGCGATGACAGCAGTGCGTCCTTGGACGGTTGTCACAGCTTCACCTTTCTGGTTCACTAGAATCGACGGGACCTCATCACGCTGACTGTAAACGGAAGCAGATGTGTGGGGGCCATGAGGAAGCAGAACGCAGTTTGGCGACCGATGTCTTTTGGTTAACGTTTCCGCGCTGACTGCCGACGGTGATGGTAGAAGGCCGATTCCTCGTCGCAGACCTCTGTAGGCAGGGACCCCCCCAACGAGGGTCGATTCTTCCCCGATAAAATAAGCTTACGATTAAGTCGGTGGGCGGTGGTGCCAGCGGTTTATTCTAAAAGCGTTTAAAAATCGTACTTTGTCAATTCCTTTTCCAGGTAAACACGATATTTTCGGCGGGGACATCAAGGAGGACGGAGTGGCCAAGTCTCTGTACTGCGTCAGGGCGCTGTCTTATTCCGATATCAACAAGATCGAATTAGACGACTTGAAGGAAATCTTACGGACTTACCCGGAATTTGCCGACGAATTTATGCAAAAGTTTCAAGTTACTTTTAATCTGAAGCACGTAAGTTTGCCTAGTTTCTGTTGTTCTTCCTGCTACGTTTAAGAAGAAGAAAAAAATCATTTTTTGTTGTGTGTGTGTGTGTGTGTCGTCTTGATGTCTGTGCGGTGAGAGATCGCGGTACTGCTAAGGTTGGAGGAACTGGGTTCGAATCCCAGTAGGGTAACGGATCTGTTCGGCCTCCCTCTTCCAGCCAGGTGTGTTTTTTTTTTCTTATTCTTCGTCGGTCGGCCTTCTTCCCGCATTTGGAATTGAAGAGTTCTGGCAGACACTTTCCGCGGTCGGGCGTGTGACCAACCTCTGATCCCTCTTCTACTCCGCAAAGTTTAGGAAAATGCCAATTGGGGTGGGGGGGCTCCTCTGTCGGGCCGCAGACTCGAGGAAGATGCACCTGATGAAGTAAAATCCAAAGTTTTTAAATCTTTCGGATGCGTCGACTGGTCTCAACTCAAACCAGTCTTTATAGTGAAAAACACGCACAGACCGTTTACTTTCACTTTTAACTGTTTTCTTTTCTTTTTCTCTGTGAAATAAAAACTATTCTAAAAAAAAAAAAATCAGCAAAACGTATCTATAGGTAATATTTTCCTGGGTTGAGAGCCATTCTTTTCTGTCTTTCTCTGTCGCCAAGACCATTTTGGTTAATAGAGCAATGAAGTCTCAGAGAAGTCTAGAGAAGAAAGAGCGCCTAAGTACTGCACATACAAGCTGCCGAGCCATATTGATTTTTAAAGTTAATTTTGTTTTTGCATCTACAAAGAATAAATTCACTTTAATAGGGTCAGCGTGGGATCAATACGAGTTAATCGTGGCATTCTAACGTTTTTTGAAAAGGATCTCATAAAATATGAGCATTTAGTTATAGACTACATAGACTACAGGCTCAAGGATAAGCAATTAGTTGTGGACTACTGGCTCAAGGGTAAGCAATTAGTTGTAGACTACTGGCTCAAGGATAAGCAATTAGTTGTAGACTACTGGCTCAAGAATAAGCAATTAGTTGTAGACTACTGGCTCAAGGATAAGCAATTAGTTGTAGACTACTGGCTCAAGGATAAGCAATTAGTTGTAGACTACTGGCTCAAGGATAAGCAATTAGTTGTAGACTACTGGCTCAAGGATAAGCAATTAGTTGCAGACTACTGGCTCAAGTATAAGCAATTAGTTGCAGACTACTGGCTCAAGGATAAGCAATTAGTTGTAGACTACTGGCTCAAGGATAAGCAATTAGTTGTAGACTACTGCCTCAAGGGTAAGCAATTAGTTGTAGACTACTGGCTCAAGTATAAGCAATTAGTTGTAGACTACTGCCTCAAGGGTAAGCAATTAGTTGTAGACTACTGGCTCAAGTATAAGCAATTAGTTGCAGACTACTGGCTCAAGTATAAGCAATTAGTTGTAGACTACTGGCTCAAGTATAAGCAATTAGTTGCAGACTACTGGCTCAAGTATAAGCAATTAGTTGTAGACTACTGGCTCAAGGATAAGCAATTAGTTGCAGACTACTGGCTCAAGTATAAGCAATTAGGTAGACTACTGGCTCAAGGATAAGCAATTAGTTGTAGACTACTGGCTCAAGGATAAGCAATTAGTTATAGACTACTGGCTCAAGGGTAAGCAATTAGTTGTAGACTACTGGCTCAAGGATAAGCAATTAGTTGTAGACTACTGGCTCAAGGATAAGCAATTAGTTGCAGACTACTGGCTCAAGTATAAGCAATTAGGTAGACTACTGGCTCAAGGATAAGCAATTAGTTGTAGACTACTGCCTCAAGGATAAGCAATTAGTTGTAGACTACTGCCTCAAGGATAAGCAATTAGTTGTAGACTACTGGCTCAAGGATAAGTAATTAGTTGTAGACTACTGGCTCAAGGATAAGCAATTAGTTGTAGACTACTGGCTCAAGGATAAGCAATTAGTTATAGATAACCTGGAGCCAAAGTCGACTTCCACTGCTGTTTAATAGAACTAGCTATCCTTCAAGGAGTTGATATTTTCATTTCGTTCCTACATTGGTTGATTAGCATTGTTGAACATGTCATCATGGTCTATAGCTGAGAAGGAAAAGAAAACTGCCCACAGAAGATAACACCTTGCCCGGTAACCCCTTGTTCGTATAAACCCCCTTGTCAGTTTTAGGGATGCGTTTCCCACCACCAGACTGGAGGGGGTGGTGGTAGGGTTGGGGGGAATCAGCCAGCAAAGCAATAACAATACCGAATAAAGGGGGGTAACTGCGGAACAGGTGAAGGCCCCGCCCCCTGGCGGTATCTCAGCGGCGGAGTTAGTAATAATTCGTACGTGTGACGTTTATCCGACCTGTTTACATCCATTTCCAGGGGACTCTGGCGCAGGTGAAGACCAAGGGGAGGAAGGTGGACGACGAGACGCTCAGGTTTATCAGGCAGAAGAGGCCTCGGCTGCAGTGCAAGAGGAGAAATGCCGAAACAGAAGGTGAGACCCGGTCGGCCTGTGGTCCGTTGACGACGACGGGGGGGGGGCCCTGTCACGTGACCAGTTGTTAAATGAGCCCGACGGATACGCTAACGTAGCTTACTTTCACTTTCCCCGATAACGGAAAACAAACAAACGACAACAAATTCGCAGCTCGGAGTTTATTTATTTATTTTTGTTTTAACGAATGGTGTATTTTGGAGGCGGGAGTCAGGGTGGAGTCTGTGCCGGTCCGGTCCGGAGAGATTAGGACGACGACCTGACGAGACCCGAAACTCGGCTGTGCGGACGGACGGTGTCAGCCCCGACTGGACCCGGGCAGGAAGTAACTGACTTGTCGCTACCTCGGATCTGTGAGGAGGATGGAAAACTCACCCTAAAGTTCGTCCTCGGCTCTGCGTCTAACCTCCATCCCACCCCTCGCGTTGTTTCTTTGCGATCATACGGAAGTCAAATCGGATTCCAGCTGGGAAAGATGATATTAGAGACGATAGCCAATGGAATTCCTCTATTCGGGGTCATGACCTCCCCCTCCCGGCTGTGGTGAAATGGAGTTCTTCTCTTGAAGTATACCTCCCCCCCAAAACCTGAGAACTTTCCTCCGAACGAGCGTCGACCGAACATCGGTTCCTGTCTCAGTTAACAAATCAATTCCTGCTTATTTAGACTGAAGGATAATAAATGGAACAGAAAGCTCAGAACGATTCAGTAAAAAAAAAACCGACAAGACGACAAAGTTTACAAACATGCAAACTAATCTGCGTAACAGGTGTGCGTGTGCGTGTGTGTGTAGTGTGTAGTGCGTGTGTTTAGTATGTAGTGCGTGTGTGTAGTGCGTGTGCGTAGTGTGTAGTGTGTGTAGTGTAGTGTTGTAGTGTGTAGTGCATGTGTGTAGTGTGTAGTGCGTGTGTATGTAGTGTGTAGTGCGTGTGTGTGTAGTGCGTGTGTGTAGTGCGTGTGCGTAGTGTGTAGTGTGTGTGTAGTGTAGTGTTGTAGTGTGTAGTGCGTGTGTGTAGTGTGTAGTGCGTGTGTATGTAGTGTGTGGTGTGTGTGGTGTAGTGCGTGTGTGTGTAGTGTGTTGTGGTGTGTGTAGTGTGTAGTGCGTGTGTAGTGTGTGTAGTGCGTGTAGTGTAGTGTGTAGTGTTGTAGTGTGTGTAGTGGCGTGTGTATGTAGTGTGTGGTGGTGTGTGGTGTAGTGCGTGTGTGTGTAGTGTGTTGTGGTGTGTGTAGTGTGTAGTGCGTGTGTAGTGTGTGTAGTGCGTGTGTGTGTAGTGTGTTTGTGGTGTGTGTAGTGTGTAGTGCGTGTGTAGTGTGTGTAGTGCGTGTAGTGTAATGTGTAGTGTTGTAGTGTGTAGTGGTGTGTGTGTAGTGTGTAGTGTGTGTAGTGCGTGTGTGGTGTGGTGGGTGTGTAGTGCGTGTGTGTGTAGTGCGTGTGTGGTGTGTGGTGTGTAGTGTGTGTGTGGATTCTTCTTCTGATGAAGAATTTTCTCCCTGATTCAAACCTCAGTTTATAATAAGCAGGTACAAATATCCTCTCACACCCGGTTTCCAAGCCTTCCAGAAGAGAACACACCCCCCCTCCGCCGAATCCGCTCGGCCAGGTGCTAGCAATCGCGTCGGAAATATGTTCCGATTAACGGAACACTTTCTCTCCTGTCATGCGGGCTGAAAATCCGCTAGGCCCGAGCAATTCGTGGTGCGGCAAGGCGGCCGGCTATGTCCCCCATCGTTTAGAAAATACCCTGGAGGGAGGAGGAGAGTGGACGATAATTCTGTCGTTTACCAATCTATTTCGCAAATAAACTCGGAATCCTGTCAAAGATGCAAAGGCAGATCGTTGTGAGCATTTGATGGACGGATGATCCACGACGGTTTCGATGGGCATCATCGTGTGTTGCTGCTACGGCGTCATCCGGTAAATCCGTTCTCCCCGATCAGGACATCGTGTAAACGGCTTTAGAATACTTGTAGTGTTTTCCTCACGGAATCTTCGGGCCTAAGGGAGCAGAATTACAAAGTATTTAAACCGTCCGCGCCGCCACACGTAGATGGGCCCCGTACCAAGAGACACGAGAACCAGCTGAGGGAGGGGCTGCTGGACCCGAGAGAAGGCATTGTGCGGCCCACATAAAGTATCTAACTTCCTCGTCTCTCTTCTTCTCTTCTCTTCTTCTTTTGAGATGAAGATCAGCCCCGGTAGTATAGACCGATCGATCTTTCGCATCCGATTATCGATAATAATAAAATATAATAATAATAATATAATAATAATAATAATAATAATAATAATAATAATATAATAATAATAATAATAATAATAATAATAATAATAATAATAATAATAAGAATAATAATAATAATAATAAATAATAATAAAAGAAAAGAAAGAAAACGTACCGGTGATATTTGCAGGACGCCTCTCTAGCCGACAGCGCCTCGGGTCCAAGAGGAGTTCCACAACGGATCGCAGGCGACGGAGCAGGGAGAGGAGTCTGTCGAGGAGTGATGACGAGGAAGTGGGGACTGTGAAATTCACACCGGAAAGGGCCCCGACGGAAGTGATGCAAGACAGCTCGACCCAAACCGAGAAAAAGCGAACGGAACCCGTCGGTTCCACACCAGGTAGCTACACCGTCAGCCGGTATATCACCTTTGCTTGAAACCTCTCGCTCAACAGAGGGATGGGGATGGGGCGTCAGAGTGACCGTACCGATAACCTGTGCTGTGCTGTGCTGTCTTCCAGTAATCGCCTCACCTCCCTAATTCCCACCCCCGCCTGAGAATTTATATTCAATTCTGAGACCCCCTAAAATACTCGAGCTAACGAAGTCTCCATCAGTTCAGATTAGGCCGCCAGCAGCAGCAGCAGCAGCACAACTTTCTTTCGCCATCGGTATCCTCCGGTCAGGTGCGGCCCCAATTGGAGGAACAGCAAGGGAGAGGGAATTAGCGAATTCGGTCTCGATGGTCGCTATACGTAACTAACGGTTAGCAGCTATCAGAGGGCACCTGCGAGGGATCTTCTCTCCGGCTTCCACGGTAAGCTGACCGCGGGGAACCGCTTCTCTTTGAGTTGCTTTCCCATCTGTACGGATACTCCCCCAGCAGTAACGTAATTCTTCTTGGATTAGATTCACGTAGACGTTATTTTACTTCCAGGGGCGGTGTGCAGCATCGTAAGTACGGTCCCCGGAAAGGGAAAGGTGTATGTCCAGCCCGGCAGCGACACTTGCGGAAAATCCCAAAAACACGGACTTCCCGTTAAAGCTGAACTGTCGTTAGACGGTCAACACGCCCACCACGGCCACTCTCCGCTGGACTCGAGCGGGACCTCGTACACGCCGAAATCCTCGTCAAGCACCGGTCCGATAGCGAAGTTTGCCAGCATAGATTTCGAAATCCATCACAACCAAGACAAGGGAAACATCCAATCGTTAGGAGACATCGATATGCGGCTAGAAGCTCTTCACCAGTAAGTACAGAAAAGATTTAACGGGGTTTTGTTAAATTAAATCTCTTTAGCATCTTTCCGAATTTATAACGCCAGATTTCCTGGCCCTCACCCCCACCCCCAGGCCCCTCTTGCCTGTGACGTCATATCTAGATATTGCCAGCCAGCCAGCCCCTCAGTCACACCGGCAGGGACTTCCGCGGATGTGACGTCTAAAGGTCGCAGGATTCGGGCTATGGTCAACCATGTTGAGCAGTCACAAGGTATCTGACCCCAGAACTACTCCATGTATCTGGGAATGGCATCGCGTTCTCGTGATGAATCCACTCGCTTTCCCCCTGCGGCCATCGACTCCCAGCGCAAATTGTAGCATCTGGGACGTAGATTCCAACGAATAACGATCACTTATCTTGAAATGCATACTTTGCAAAACGCCAAAATCTGAAGAGAAAGCTTTTCTTTCCTTCAAATGGGAAAGAAGCAGCTGTTTAGGGTTAAAGCTCTTGTCGTTCGATGCGCTTTTAGGTAACTGCAACATCGACGAATTCGTTACAAATGCTTATCCTTTAAGGGCTTTGTAGGCGTTGGAATCAAGTAGGTCAGCACGACCTGAATGGAGATCCCTTAACAGATGGAACTGCGACGCTTATTGGTGCAGACAAAAGGGAAATGCGAGAAAGAACTTCGTTACCTTAACGGTGGCGTAGACCGCACATTAAATAGCCAAATTCGGAATTAAAGATTGTTTCAGGTGGCTCTTTAAATTCAGTGACGGCTTCTACTTTATTCAGATCGAACGGCTCCAAGACGGTAAAGTCTGCGGTCCGTCTTCCAACTTTGATTTCGCGAGGCGAGACAGGGCGGACATAGTGGAAGCTTCCACTTCTGTTCTATGATAACCTTGGAAGGGAAGGAAGCTGACATCCTCTGGTGCTGTCGGTCTCCAGTACGATGGACCCTTTAGCACGCACGGAGACCATTGCGTAAATACTCGAGTTCCACGCCCCTGGGAAACAGAGATAATAACAGCGGATAATGGCCGAGGAAACACGTGAATTGGCTGTCCGGCGAATCGCCGGAAGGCTTTGTCGGATAAATTCGGCACCAGTCGATATTCAGCTGTAGTCTGAGCGCACCGACTGTTATTAGGGGGTGTTAATGGTGGCGTGGCCCCAAGGCCAGACGGCTCCAGCTCGTTCCCGATGATGAAGGATGAGAGGATGAGGTGGTGGCGGGAGGAGGGTACCGGAGTGAAAATCTATCTCTTTCTCTCTCCAAATAACGCTAATAATTAGATATCTTAGTTTTCCCGTTTACTATCGCGTCTCACGTTTCGTCTCTAAGCATCTCAAGAAATTTATGAAAAACTGGGGCATAAATCAGTTCTGGAAGAGTACTTAGATGTGTGTGTGTGTGTGTGTGACCGTATCGGGACTTGAACAGCATCAGAATAAACCGAATCAGTTCGTAATCCGCTATTTCTACACGCTTCTCCTTCTTCAAACCCGTCTGTAGAGAACTAGATTCCAAATGTTTCCCAGAAACTACCGATCTGTCCAAAAGTACATACAGGGGCGGCGAACATCTTACTAGCGGATCGCGTGGTTCGATCTCGACGACGTATACTTGGGAAATAAGGCGCTTTCTCCAGAACCAAAACCATTAAGTAGATTCCAGTGTTTGGTAGGAAAGCCGAAATTATTGACAACGGCACGGCCGGCGAGAGGATCGTTTGAACTGATTGTCGCCGTATAGTCAGTCGACCGTAATCTTGACCCCCCCACAATTCTTCCATGTTTTCAAAGAACTCGGTCAATTTCGCCGGCTTTGAAACTCCGTCCCCTCTACCCGGAGCATGCCACGTGTTGTCTCCTGGATTTAAATCCGTAGACAGGAAAGGCCAATCGGGGAAGAGGGGTTTGGAACCAATGCCTAACGATATTCGCGGTGTGGACAGGCGCGCTGTCCTGCTGGAAGACCCGAGTCAAGAGGGGAACATTCTCATCAGCTCGAGGACCTTTCTCAAGATGTGTTAAATGTCCGTTGCTGTCCAGAGTTCCTTATATCGGACCGACCCCCACCCCTTCCAACCCGTCCAGAGAAGCATCTCCCTTCCACCACCCCTTTGAACTTTTGGAAAGAATTCGTGGCCCGACCGAGCTCTTTGACAATCCCAGCGTCGGAACCGGGCGCAAAGAGGTTCTTTCCGGAAACGAACGGCTTCTTCTTGGCGACCCTCCCATTCGGTCCAGTCTCATGCCGTCGGTTCCCGACAGTCCGCCATCTTTCCACTGCCGTCTTCAGATGTAGCCGATAGATGCACCGGTCCGATCTTTGGATGCGGACGGTCTCTGTACCGTCCCCGCCAGCTATGTCGCTTCTTCCGATCTCCTCGGAGATACGGGAATGCGGAGTGCTCAGCTTCGGAAACTCAACAATTCTTGAACGAGTAGTTGGAGAAAGACTCAAGACTTCCCATCCATTCTCCTGTGGAATAAACTGGTGATAAACATCGCCAGGCCTATAAAATCCTGATATCGTGTCGAGTTATTTAACTCTTCAAAGTCCGATGATAATCTTTCCCGTTGTAAGAAAGACGATTTCTTTGTCGTTTCTGTACGTGAACTCTTTCTCATATAAATCTGCGGCTAGAACCTGAAAAGCATCTGGAACTCGGATAAATTATCTTTCGTCTGATTTATCAATGCGCTTTTATTGGTCATTTTCGCCGCCACTAAAACGTCTGACACCCAGGCAGGGTTTGAACTTCACCAAACACATCTACACCCGAAACCTTC
>JACATO010002477.1:0-13848 GCA_018389105.1 Nautilus pompilius
AATAATTTATCCTTAAATGGATATAATTTGAATTATACACCAGCTAATCTTATAGTCCTTTATCCTTTAGATTTTCTAGTCAAACATACAGCGGGTGCGCAGAATAGAATAATTAATTTTACATTATCAGAAATCTGAAATATCCGTTAATCGGTCCTTATTTAGGCTATGATATACTCCATCGGTGATATCTTCATTGGTATATCATAATATGAATGACTTTTTGAAAGCGAAAGTATTACATGAATATAATCATCGCTCATAAAAATTAGATTAAATTATAATCGTCTCCGAAAGATATCCGGTTATTATAATTTTTAATTGTGCCTTATCTAAAGATAATCCTCAAATATTTTCAGGTTCACTTGATATTGTGTTTCTTAATAAGACGTCGGAAAGGATTATCGAAGGAAACAATGCCACTTTCAGATGCGTTGCCAATGCTGGACCAAATTCTACTGCTGGACAGAAACCCATCACGTTTTCCTGGTTCCTTAACGATACCGCAATCGTCCCTTTGAGGGGCGCTCGTATCACTACTGACATTGAATGCCAGGGTTGTTTAAACCAGACCGGCTTCCTTCATTTTCGTCCAATCAAATATCTGACGCGGGTAATATATTTAATTTGACTGTTCGTTTAATATTCACAAATTTATTTATCTGCAAATATTCTAAATATGTTTAAGAATGAATTGATATCTAACATAGTACAAACGTATTCTATGTATATTGCAATACACTCATTACTGCTTCTTCCGTTGTAACATATTTACTAAATAATAATCGTGTGGTTGAGTTATTTTTTAAAAAAGAAAACATACTTTAAGGAAGTATTTTCTAATTAAATTTGAAATCTTTATGATAGTCATCAATTTACATATAACAATAGCCAAATTACATCATCACCTCATGTTTTGATGCTAGTTATTGAGCGTTCATTAAATATTACGATGTAAAATCGAATTTGTATCCTGATCAAGTCGCGTAAGAGAAACTCGGAACAACAATTTCTTTGCAGAAATTTTTAAAGTAAAAATATATAATCGATAATAAATATAAAACGTTGATGGATGCATATTGTTCTAAGTTGATTTGACGAATGGATGCTGTGTTAATAAAGGAAATGCATAAACAATGAGTGAAAACAGAGACTAATTGAGCATTACCTTGGTGAATGTAAAACTGCACCAACAAATTCATAGAATTAGTTTGTGATGCAATAATTTTAGACATTTCTGAATAACTAATAGACTGGTAATTATTGTGTCTCCTGTAATGTATTTAAAACAAGGGAGAATAACGGATGCTAAATAAGACCTTATTTTGGCCATTTTATTATTAGCATAATTACCTATTAATCTAGAGAGCGATTGTTTTGGTAAATACAGCATTCAGGTTTGTTAATTAAAGGAGCAGATGGATTCCATTTGCAAGATTTTGTCTTTGCTAAAGAAACGATTTAACATAAGATTGATTTATGTATTAAATTCAGGACGGCTGACGTGCAGGGCTCAGGCCGATGGAATGATAAGTGATTCAAGAAAAGTGCAGATACGTGTTTCAGCTCTTCCCCAGGTGAGACTAAGTGCCACCAGACTGCTGGTAACCAAGGGCGACTCGGTCGTGGTCGTCTGTCAGCTGATTAATGCAGGAGACGTGGCTAATGCAAGTGTTCACTGGAGCATAAATTCAAGGATCTCAAGAGGTAAACATATAATGCCCTTATTTTCTCTTTATTCTCATATATTTTGATTGACGAAATTCTACATACAAAACGTGTTATGTATTGTGAAGAATACATCGGAAATACTTTGTACTTATTTGCAGCTAGTAACGCATCAAATCTATTCAAGGAATCTTATTAATAATTGAAGATGAAGAAAAGATATTTCGATTTACAGTCTTCAATTATATTTTGGTTTCTCTTTTTTTAAAATGTATGTATCATAGGTAATATTGTATGATCTATTCAAGAAGGTACAGAATTGTATGTGTTTGCTTCAGTTAATGATTCATAAGCAAGAAAAGGCTATAACTTATATTGTAACAAAGCGACTTTGACCTTTTTATAAACTTTCTTTTCTCATAACCACTGGTTAGTGATATTTTAATTTAATTTTAAAAATGATTTCGATTTTCCTAGCTTTCATCTGTTGCATCTACAAACTTATATTTAAACAGCCTCTATGTAATGAAATAAATTATTCAAATTTTCTAGAATATTCTTCTACTAGCAAATTGTTTATTACCCCCTAATCATACGTTTCCCGTATCTCTGCTTGACTGCATCGTAGGAGATACAACACGGAACTGATTGGTCATTAAATGGTGAGTCTTTGATTTCTTTGAATCCGTGTTGCATGCAAAGATGTATGTTTGTTTCGTTTGGACGAATCGAGAAGATTTAGAAATATCGACCATTTAATTGTTAAAATTTCTCTGACCTTATTCGACCAAATGTTTCTTTTTCTTCTACATTATAGACAGATATAAAGGTAGACTCCGAATATTGATTCCGTCGTCGCCTTTCACGTTTCAGATCGTAAACTTACTACGTCACAAGAAGGACAACTTCTGGTCATATCCGGAGTAACAGCCTCTGGGAACTACTCTTGTTATGGTAATGACTCTGTGGTTGGCCCTGGTCTAGTAAAAACTGTTGAAATTATCGTCATTTACATAGGTAAGAAAGTCTTTATAACTGTAGAGATTTACACGCAAATGATTTAGAGAAATTATAATGTAATTTCAAATATTGATTGAGAACAATAACATTTATTTGCTCCAACTCCTTATGTATGATCCAATGTCATAACAACTAAAAGGAAATAATACATTTTACAAATAAGACGTGTTTTCCTTCTGGATATGGTTGATACAGGAATGTTTTAAATTTTAATGAAAATCTGCGATATAGGTAAAACTTTACTTTTTAAATAATTTCTCTTTTAATTGGTATAATGATTATTGTTTTGTTTGAGTAATTATTCGAGATAATATCAAAAGCTTTGAGAGTGGAGTCATCTCTTTATTTAATGTTCATTGGAAAGTAGTTTTGCAACTCAAACCTTCAGAAAAACTATAATACAAAATTATCTTTGACTTTGGTACTTTAATCGATGTAGCATAGAAGTGTCTCACAGAACAGAAAGACATATCGCATTCCATTTAAATAGACAGCAGTAATCTGTCACACATGAGAAACGAAAACTTGCATAGTCAAAAGTGTAAGAGGTAATTGATATTCTAGATGATGACCCCTGTATTCATCTTTATTCTAAAAGGTGAAATCTAGATTTTAAAATAAATAAATTCGCTTTCTCATGAATCATATCAGATATTACCTTGGACATCTCTTCTAATAATCTTATTTATATATTTCTCATGAAGTCTTAAATGAATACTTTCGAAGAATCTTTCATTTGGTGAAATACTACGTAAACAAAGGTTTCTGAAAGTATCTAGGAAGCAGTATCTGAATGAGTCCCATCTTTAGAGAAACAAATTAAAGTAAAAAATGTGGAGGTGAAGTGACTGAAATCCTAATCTATGTCCAGCTTCGACTTTAAGATTCACATTTCTTGTTCACGGGCTGTGGCAGACGGTTATCACTATAACCACAAGCTGTCATTATTTTCTTATTAAACATTTAAAGATAACTACTTTGATGTGCGGCATAGAATACATTTTCAGAAAATTAATGCGGTAAAACAATTTTTTTTAAATGAAGAAATGAAATTTAGTTGATGGACCTTGTGAAAATGAAATACTGATCGTCTCCTCATCATTGAATTATCCATCTCCCAGACAGATCTATAGAGAATTCAGCGGGAAAAGATGGTCTCCTCTTTATTTCTGCGAAAAAGTGAAAATTAATTAGTAAATGAACTTGCCAGTTCGCACAAAAAACTTTGCACTATAAAAAAACATTAAACATTGAATAACTTGAGCAGAAAGGTAACAATGAAAGAGCAGAAAAACTGGTAAGGTTATATAACCAACTTGTAATCTATTAGAACAGTGCAGTATCTAATTTATATACTCTGCAATATCATAACATTCCTATCATAAGCTGCACATCCATAGAACACTCTAACTGATATCTTTGGAATACTTTCTTCTTTATTTATTCCAAAGTGGTCCTTAATTGTAGGAGCCAAAAAGAATATTTATAGTAATTCTGACGTCTGAAGAAACCAACATTTCTTTTTCTTCCACATGACTAGTAAATCCTTTGTAATAGACCAATAATGATATTTTTCTAACTTTTCGTTTCAAATATTGACTTATCTCAACACTCAAACGATGGCTATGATTCTACTCAAAATGTCGATTTTTATGCTCAAATTCATTCTAAAAATGTATAATTCATTTCAAAATTTGTTCGAAAGAAGATCTTGCTTATGCAGATTGATTAGATCTTTAATTAATTATCGCGATGAAGAGAACATATTTTATATAAATTTTTTCTCATATTTTCAGGTTCACTGAATATTACGTTTCTTGGGCCGACGTCTAAAAGGATTATCGAAGGACGTAATGCCACTTTCAGGTGCGATGTCTTTGCTGAAACGCAAACAAACATCACATTTTCCTGGTTCATTAACAACACCATTGTCCCTAAGGACGGAAATCGAATCACGACAGGCATTGAATGCGAAGGCTGTTCGAACCAAGCAGGGCTGCTTCATTTTAATTACACCAAAATATCTGACGCTGGTAATATATTCAAACATTATTCGATAAATGCATTATTTTCAGTAATTAGTATTTCGCACTAATCTTGAATATATTTGAGAAAAGTTTATAACTAATTCTTTAATCTTTCTGAAAACAAATGTAACCAATAGTTGATCATTTCCAAAGCACTAATATCTTCATCTTCGATAGCATCATCTTCTCTGAAATGCTTATCCTGTGGTTGACATTAATTTTAAATAAATAATTTTCTAAGAGTATTTTTCACTTAGATGTTTTAAATGTTTTGAAACTGTTAGCAAATGAGATCATTTGCTTACTAAATAGTAGGCAAAATTGTCGCATTACTTCGACCTTTAAACAATATGCTAACAGTTTAATGGATGTTACAATGTAATATTGCATCTGTAACATGATAAAACCTCTTGGAGATTTTTTCAGTAGATGCAGGAATATAGTAATATAAGGAATCTGAAGGAAATGCATAACTTTCCATAAAGTTTAGAGATATTCGTGTTATTTTAACAAATGAAATGTACCTATGAAAATTTAAATAAAAACAAACAGATAATTAAACAAATCGATAGTCAAGGTAAAAAAGGGGAAGTTAATATAATTATTTTATGCTGCAATGTTTTTGGAATTTACTACATGAATAGTAGACTAGTAATTTTTAACAATCTTGCCAAGTATTTAAAAAATAACAAGAACAGTTAAGATAAAATTCCACTACAGTTATTTTAATATTTGTAATTATTTCAGGTGTGCGTGCGTGTGTGTGTGTGTGTTTGTGTGTGTGTGAGTGGCTATTTTCTTAAATACAGAATTAATATAAGTTATAAATTATTGAATGAGATTTTAAGAAATGTTTAAACATATTCCGTGTGGATGATTCTGTTTTCGTTAAGGAAAACGTTTATCATAAATAACTACATGATTTTTGTTTCCCTTTTATTTACATCAGGTTGGCTAATGTGCATGGTTGAGGCCTATGGAATGGTAAATGATTCAAGAAGGGTGCAAATACGTGTTTCAGCTCTTCCCCAGGTGAAATTAAATGTCACCAGGCTTATTGTAACCAAGGGAAATTCGGCGATAGTCGCTTGTCTGCTGGCGAATGCGAAAGGCGACCTGGCTAATGCAAGTGTTCGCTGGGACATAAATACAAATATCACAAGTGGTAAACATAAACTGATTTTATTTTTTCTTTACCTTTATTCTGTTTTTGATTAAAATTTAATATAAAAAAACAGATTATGTATCTTGAAGAATAGAATGGAAGTACTTTGTAAATAACTGATGCTACTAAAGCGATGAATCTATTCAAGGAGTCCTATCGATATTTAAACATAAAAAGAATAGAATATCCATTGAAGAACTTTAGTTATATTTGGGGTTCGCATTTCGTAAATGTGCTTATCATCCGTAATATTTTATTGTCTAAATAAGATGGGTACAGTATTTAATCTATCACTCATCATAAGAGAGGTAATTATTTGTGTGTGTGTTATATTGTTACTGAAGCTGAAACCTATTTTGTAACAGAACGACATTAACATGTTTCAGAAATATTCTTTTCTTTTTACCGCTGCATATTAAAAATTTTATTATATTTTCAAAGAAAGTTCGTCAATTTTTTGAACTTTCATCTGTTGCCTTTATAAAGCAAATTTTTAAACTGCTTTTATATGTATAAAAATTCCATTCAAACTCTTCTCCAGATTAATATTTTCTTTGCATGTTAGCAATGAAACCTAATCATGTTGGGTCGCTAGAAAGATGTCTGATTCTATCTTTTTAACGAATCGAGATAATTTTGAATTCGCGCCGATTTAATTTTTTTTTAAATTATCACTAACCATCTTCTAATACAATTTTTTTTCTTTTTTGTCTAAATTATTGACAGACATATAAACACCAATGGAATATTTATTTCCTATTGGCCTTTCACATTTCAGATCGAAAATTTACTACGTCACAAGAAGGACAACTGCTGGTCATATCCGGAGTAACAGCCTCTGGGAATTACTCTTGCTATGGTTATGACTCTGTGGTGGGTCCCGGTCCAGTAAAAACTGTTGAAATTATCGTCATTTACATAGGTAAGAAAGTCTTTATAACTGTAGAGATTTACACGCAGATGATTTAGAGAAATTATAATGTAATTTCAAATATTTATTGAGAACAATAACATTTATTTGCTCCAACTCCTTAGTATGATCCAATGTCATAACAACTAAAAGGAAATAATACATTTTACAAATAAGACGTGTTTTCCTTCTGGATATTGGTTAATACAGGTATAATGTTTTAAATTTTAATGAAAATCCGCGATTTAGGAAAAACTTTACTTTTAAAATAATTTCTCTTTTAATTGGTATAATGATTATTGTTTTGTTTGAGTAATTATTCGAGATAATATCAAAAGCTTTGAGAGTGGAGTCATCTCTTTATTTAATGTTCATTGGAAAGTAGTTTTGCAACTCAAACCTTCAGAAAAACTATAATACAAAATTATCTTTGACTTTGGTACTTTAATCGATGTAACATAGAAGTGTCTCACAGAACAGAAAGACATATCGCATTCCATTTAAATAGACAGCAGTAATCTGTCACACATGAGAAACGAAAACTTGCATAGTCAAAAGTGTAAGAGGTAATTGATATTCTAGATGATGACCCCTGTATTCATCTTTATTCTAAAAGGTGAAATCAAGATTTTAAAATAAATAAATTCGCTTTCTCATGAATCATATCAGATATTACCTTGGACATCTCTTCTAATAATCTTATTTATATATTTCTCATGAAGTCTTAAATGAATACTTTCGAAGAATCTTTCATTTGGTGAAATACTACGTAAACAAAGGTTTCTGAAAGTATCTATGAAGCAGTATCTGAATGAGTCCCATCTTTAGAGAAACATTAAAGTAAAAAATGTGGAGGTGAAGTGACTGAAATCCAAATCTATCTCCAGCTTTCGACTTTAAGATTCACATTTCTTGTTCACGGGCTGTGGCAGACGTTTATCACTATAACCACAAGCTGTCATTATTTTCTTATTAAACATTTAAAGATAACTACTTTGATGTGCGGCATAGAAAACATTTTTTTGAAAATTAATGCGGTAAAACAATTTTTTTTTAATGAAGAAATGAAATTTAGTTGATGGACCTTGTGAAAATGAAATACTGATCGTCTCCTCATCATTGAATTATCCATCTCCCAGACAGATCTATAGAGAATTCAGCGGGAAAAGATGGTCTCCTCTTTATTTCTGCGAAAAAGTGAAAATTAATTAGTAAATGAACTTGCCAGTTGCACAAAAAACTTTGCACTATAAAACAAAACATTAAACATTGAATAACTTGAGCAGAAAGGTAACAATGAAAGAGCAGAAAAACTGGTAAGGTTATATAACCAACTTGTAATCTATTAGAACAGTGCAGTATCTAATTTATATACTCTGCAATATCATAACATTCCTATCATTGGCTGCACATCCATAGAACACTCTAACTGATATCTTTGGAATACTTTCTTCTTTATTTATTCCAAAGTGGTCCTTAATTGTAGGAGCCAAAAAGAAATATTTATAGTAATTCTGACGTCTGAAGAAACCAACATTTCTTTTTCTTCCACATGACTAGTAAATCCTTTGTAATAGACCAATAATGATATTTTTCTAACTTTTCGTTTCAAATATTGACTTATCTCAACACTCAAACGATGGCTATGATTCTACTCAAAATGTCGATTTTTATGCTCAAATTCATTCTAAAAATGTATAATTCATTTCAAAATTTGTTCGAAAGAAGATCTTGCTTATGCAGATTGATTAGATCTTTAATTAATTATCGCGATGAAGAGAACATATTTGATATAAATTTTTTCTCATATTTTCAGGTTCACTGAATATTACGTTTCTTGGCCCGACCTCTAAAAGGATTATCGAAGGACGTAATGCCACTTTCAGGTGCGATGTCTTTGCTAAAACGCAAACAAACATCACATTTTCCTGGTTCATTAACGACACCATTGTCCCTAAGGAGGGAAATCGAATCACGACAGGCATTGAATGCGAAGGCTGTTCGAACCAAGCAGGGCTGCTTCATTTTAATTACACCAAAATATCT
Organism: Nautilus pompilius; assembly: GCA_018389105.1. Classification (NCBI taxonomy): domain Eukaryota; kingdom Metazoa; phylum Mollusca; class Cephalopoda; order Nautilida; family Nautilidae; genus Nautilus; species Nautilus pompilius. Next base: position 8,837 of record JACATO010002477.1, read on the forward strand.
GACGCTGGTAATATATTCAAACATTATTCGATAAATGCATTATTTTCAGTAATTAGTATTTCGCACTAATCTTGAATATATTTGAGAAAAGCTTATAACTAATTCTTTAATCTTTCTGAAAACAAATGTAACCAATAGTTGATAATTTCCAAAGCACTAATATCTTCATCTTCGATAGCATCATCTTCTCTGAAATGCTTATCCTGTGGTTGACATTAATTTTAAATAAAATAATTTTCTAAGAGTATTTTTCACTTAGATGTTTTAAATGTTTTGAAACTGTTAGCAAATGAGATCATTTGCTTACTAAATAGTAGCTGAAATTGTCGCATACTTCGACCATTAAACAATATGTAACAGTTTAATGGATGTTACAATGTAATATTGCATCTGTAACATGATAAAACCTCTTGGAGATTTTTTCAGTGGATGCAGGAATATAGTAATATAAGGAATCTGAAGGAAATGCAAAACTTTCCATAAAGTTTAGAGATATTCGTGTTATTTTAACAAATGAAATGTACCTATGAAAATTTAAATAAAAACAAACAGATAATTAAACAAATCGATAGTCAAGGTAAAAAAGGGGAAGTTAATATAATTATTTGATGCTGCAATGTTTTTGGAATTTACTACATGAATAGTAGACTAGTAATTTTAACAATCTTGCCAAGTATTTAAAAAATAACAAGAACAGTTAAGATAAAATTCCACTACAGTTATTTTAATATTTGTAATTATTACAGGTGTCTGTGTGAGTGTGTGTGTGTGTGTGTGTTTGTGAGTGGCTATTTTCTTAAATACAGAATTAATATAAGTTATAAATTATTGAATGAGATTTTAAGAAATGTTTAAACAGATTCCGTGTGGATGATTCTGTTTTCGTTAAGGAAAACGTTGTCATAAATGACTACATGATTTTTGTTTCCCTTTTATTTACATCAGGTTGGCTAATGTGCATGGTTGAGGCCTATGGAATGGTAAATGATTCAAGAAGGGTGCAAATACGTGTTTCAGCTCTTCCCCAGGTGAAATTAAATGTCACCAGCTTATTGTAACCAAGGGAAATTCGGCGATAGTCGCTTGTCAGCTGGCGAATGCCAAAGGCGACCTGGCTAATGCAAGTGTTCGCTGGGACATAAATACAAATATCACAAATGGTAAACTTAAACTGATTTTATTTTTTTTTACCTTTATTCTGTTTTTGATTAAAATTTAATATAAAAAAAGATTATGTATCATGAAGAATAGAATGGAAGTACTTTGTAAATAACTGATGCTACTAAAGCGATGAATCTATTCAAGGAGTCCTATCGATATTTAAACATAAAAAGAATAGAATATCCATTGAAGAACTTTAGTTATATTTGGGGTTCGCATTTCGTAAATGTGCTTATCATCGTAATATTTTATTGTCTAAATAAGATGGGTACAGTATTTAATCTATCACTCATCATAAGAGAGGTAATTATTTGTGTGCGTGTTATATTGTTACTGAAGCTGAAACCTATTTTGTAACAGAACACATTAACATGTTTCAGAAATATTCTTTTCTTTTTACCGCTGTATATTAAAAATTTTATTATATTTTCAAAGAAAGTTCGTCAATTTTTTTGAACTTTCATCTGTTGCCTTTATAAAGCAAATTTTAAACTGCTTTTATATGTATAAAAATTCCATTCAAACTCTTCTCCAGATTAATATTTTCTTTGCATGTTAGCAATGAAACCTAATCATGTTGGGTCGCTAGAAAGATGTCTGATTCTATCTTTTTAACGAATCGAGATAATTTTGAATTCGCGCCGATTTAATTTTTTTTTTAAATTATCACTAACCATCTTCTAATACATTTTTTTCTTTTTGTCTAAATTATTGACAGACATATAAACACCAATGGAATATTTATTTCCTATTGGCCTTTCACGTTTCAGATCGTAAACTTACTACGTCACAAGAAGGACAACTGCTGGTCATATCCGGAGTAACAGCCTCTGGGAATTACTCTTGCTATGGTTATGACTCTGTGGTGGGTCCCGGTCCAGTAAAAACTGTTGAAATTATCGTCATTTACATAGGTAAGAAGTCTTTATAACTGTAGAGATTTACACGCAGATGATTTAGAGAAATTATAATGTAATTTCAAATATTGATTGAGAACAATAACATTATTTGCTCCAACTCCTTAAGTATGATCCAATGTCATAACAACTAAAAGGAAATAATACATTTTACAAATAAGACGTGTTTTCCTTCTGGATATTGGTTAATACAGGATAATGTTTTAAATTTTAATGAAAATCCGCGATTTAGGAAAAACTTTACTTTTAAAATAATTTCTCTTTTAATTGGTATAATGATTATTGTTTTGTTTGAGTAATTATTCGAGATAATATCAAAAGCTTTGAGAGTGGAGTCATCTCTTTATTTAATGTTCATTGGAAAGTAGTTTTGCAACTCAAACCTTCAGAAAAACTATAATACAAAATTATCTTTGACTTTGGTACTTTAATCGATGTAACATAGAAGTGTCTCACAGAACAGAAAGACATATCGCATTCCATTTAAATAGACAGCAGTAATCTGTCACACATGAGAAACGAAAACTGCATAGTCAAAGTGTAAGAGGTAATTGATATTCTAGATGATGACCCCTGTATTCATCTTTATTCTAAAAGGTGAAATCAAGATTTTAAAATAAATAAATTCGCTTTCTCATGAATCATATCAGATATTACCTTGGACATCTCTTCTAATAATCTTATTTATATATTTCTCATGAAGTCTTAAATGAATACTTTCGAAGAATCTTTCATTTGGTGAAATACTACCGTAAACAAAGGTTTCTGAAAGTATCTATGAAGCAGTATCTGAATGAGTCCCATCTTTAGAGAAACATTAAAGTAAAAAATGTGGAGGTGAAGTGACTGAAATCCAAATCTATCTCCAGCTTTCGACTTTAAGATTCACATTTCTTGTTCACGGGCTGTGGCAGACGTTTATCACTATAACCACAAGCTGTCATTATTTTCTTATTAAACATTTAAAGATAACTACTTTGATGTGCGGCATAGAATACATTTTTTGAAAATTAATGCGGTAAAACAATTTTTTTTAATGAAGAAATGAAATTTAGTTGATGGACCTTGTGAAAATGAAATACTGATCGTCTCCTCATCATTGAATTATCCATCTCCCAGACAGATCTATAGAGAATTCAGCGGGAAAAGATGGTCTCCTCTTTATTTCTGCGAAAAAGTGAAAATTAATTAGTAAATGAACTTGCCAGTTTGCACAAAAAACTTTGCACTATAAAACAAAACATTAAACATTGAATAACTTGAGCAGAAAGGTAACAATGAAAGAGCAGAAAAACTGGTAAGGTTATATAACCAACTTGTAATCTATTAGAACAGTGCAGTATCTAATTTATATACTCTGCAATATCATAACATTCCTATCATTGGCTGCACATCCATAGAACACTCTAACTGATATCTTTGGAATACTTTCTTCTTTATTTATTCCAAAGTGGTCCTTAATTGTAGGAGCCAAAAAGAAATATTTATAGTAATTCTGACGTCTGAAGAAACCAACATTTCTTTTTCTTCCACATGACTAGTAAATCCTTTGTAATAGACCAATAATGATATTTTTCTAACTTTTCGTTTCAAATATTGACTTATCTCAACACTCAAACGATGGCTATGATTCTACTCAAAATGTCGATTTTTATGCTCAAATTCATTCTAAAAATGTATAATTCATTTCAAAATTTGTTCGAAAGAAGATCTTGCTTATGCAGATTGATTAGATCTTTAATTAATTATCGCGATGAAGAGAACATATTTGATATAAATTTTTTTCTCATATTTTCAGGTTCACTGAATATTACGTTTCTTGGCCCGACCTCTAAAAGGATTATCGAAGGACGTAATGCCACTTTCAGGTGCGATGTCTTTGCTAAAACGCAAACAAACATCACATTTTCCTGGTTCATTAACGACACCATTGTCCCTAAGGAGGAAATCGAATCACGACAGGCATTGAATGCGAAGGCTGTTCGAACCAAGCAGGGCTGCTTCATTTTAATTACACCAAAATATCTGACGCTGGTAATATATTCAAACATTATTCGATAAATGCATTATTTTCAGTAATTAGTATTTCGCACTAATCTTGAATATATTTGAGAAAAGCTTATAACTAATTCTTTAATCTTTCTGAAAACAAATGTAACCAATAGTTGATAATTTCCAAAGCACTAATATCTTCATCTTCGATAGCATCATCTTCTCTGAAATGCTTATCCTGTGGTTGACATTAATTTTAAATAAAATAATTTTCTAAGAGTATTTTTCACTTAGATGTTTTAAATGTTTTGAAACTGTTAGCAAATGAGATCATTTGCTTACTAAATAGTAGCTGAAATTGTCGCATGACTTCGACCATTAAACAATATGCTAACAGTTTAATGGATGTTACAATGTAATATTGCATCTGTAACATGATAAAACCTCTTGGAGATTTTTTCAGTGGATGCAGGAATATAGTAATATAAGGAATCTGAAGGAAATGCAAAACTTTCCATAAAGTTTAGAGATATTCGTGTTATTTTAACAAATGAAATGTACCTATGAAAATTTAAATAAAAACAAACAGATAATTAAACAAATCGATAGTCAAGGTAAAAAAGGGGAAGTTAATATAATTATTTGATGCTGCAATGTTTTTGGAATTTACTACATGAATAGTAGACTAGTAATTTTAACAATCTTGCCAAGTATTTAAAAAATAACAAGAACAGTTAAGATAAAATTCCACTACAGTTATTTTAATATTTGTAATTATTACAGGTGTCTGTGTGAGTGTGGTGGTGTGTGTGTGTTTGTGAGTGGCTATTTTCTTAAATACAGAATTAATATAAGTTATAAATTATTGAATGAGATTTTAAGAAATGTTTAAACAGATTCCGTGTGGATGATTCTGTTTTCGTTAAGGAAAACGTTTGTCAA
>JACATO010002478.1:0-14989 GCA_018389105.1 Nautilus pompilius
CACCTCACCTGTAACCTCTCGCCCTCAACAGAACCCATGCATACACCAAACTGTAACCTCTCCTCAGCTGGACCCTTGCCCTGGAACCTTGTGTAACCTCTTCACCTCAGGAAGATCTGTGCCTGACACACACCTGTAACCTCCTTCCACTTAGCCACACCCACTTGTAAAACCTCTGGCCATCAGCCAGACCCATTCCTGGCACCCAACTGTAACCTTTTCCCACTCCGCCACACCCCCCTTGTGACCTCTACCCTCAACAGGTCCCATGCCTGGCAGCTACCTGTAAAGTCTCCACCTCAGTCGGACCATGCCTGGCACACCCTGTAACCTCTCGCCCTCAACAGAATCCATACCTGGCACCCACCAGTAAACCTCTCGCCCTCATCCAGACCCATGCCTGGCACCCAACTGTAAACTCCCCCACTCAGCCACACCACTTGTAACCTCTACCCTTAACAGAACCCATGCCTGCACCAAACTGTAACCTCTCACCCTCAACAGAACCCATGCCTGCAGCAACTGTAACCTCTCACCTCAGCCAGACCCGTTCCTGGCACCCACATATAACCTCTTCCCCTTAGCCGGACCCATGCTGGCACCCACATGTAACCTCTTCCCCTCAGCCAGACCCTTACCTGGCATGCACCTGTAAACATCCCCTGCAGACAGACCTGCGCCTGGCACCCATTTGTAACCCTCCTCAGCCAGACCCTTGCCTGGCACCCATTTGTAACCCCTCTCCCCCCCCCCAGCTGGACCTATGTCTGGCAATTACCTGTAACTTCTTCCCCTTAGCTGGATCCATTCCTGGCACCCTCCTGTAACCTCTCCCCCTCAAACCGGACCCCATGCCTGGCACCCTTTTGTAACCTCTTCACCCAGCCACACCTGTTCCTCCCACTCAGCCACACGCACTTTGTAACCATCTACCATCAGCTAGACACTTGACTGGCACCCAACTATAACCTCTTTCCCTCAGCCGGAACCATGCCTGGTACTCACCTGTAACCTCTCGACCTCAACAGAATCTATGCCTGGCACCTACCTATAACCTCATCCTCCTAGCTGAACCCATGCCTGGCAACTACCTGTACCCTCTCTCAACCTCAACCGACAGGAACATACCTGGCACCCACCTGTAACCTCTCGCCCTCAACAGGACCCATGCCTGGCACCCACCTGTAAACTCACCCCCTCAACAGAATCTATGCCTGCACCTACATGTAACCTCACCCTTTTAGCTGGACCCATGCCTGGCACCCACCTGTAACCACTCCCCCTCAACGGAACCATGCCTGGCACCCACCTGTAACCTCTCCCCCTCAACGGAACGCATACCTGGCACCCACCTGTAACCTCACCCTCCACAGGAACCATACCTGGCACCCACCTGTAACCTCTCGCCCTCAACAGAACCCTGCATACACCAAACTGTGTACCTCTCCTCAGCTGGACCCTTGCCTGGAACCCTTGTGTAACCTCTTCACCTCAGGAAGATCTGTGCCTGACACACAACCTGTAACCTCTTCCACTTAGCCACACCCACTTGTAACCTCTCCCCCTTCAGCCTGACCCATGCCCGGCACCCACATATAACCTCTTCCCTAAGCCAGACCCGTTCCTGGCACACTCCTGCAACCTCTCCCCTCAGCCGGACCCATGCCTGGCTCCCACATGTAACCTCTTCCCCTCAGCCAGACCCATGACAGGAACCATCTGTAACCTTTCCCTTTCAGGCGGACACATGTTTTTGCGCCCAACTGTAACCTCTCCCCCTTAACCAGACCCATATCGGAAACCACCTCTATCCTCTCTCCTCAGCCATATCCATGTGTGGATCCCACTGTAACCTCTTCCCCTCAGCCAGACCTGTGCCTGGCACCCACCTGTAAACCCCCGTACAGCTGGACCCATGTCTGGCACTTTCCTGTAACTTCTACCCCTCAGCCGGACCCATGCCTCGCTCCAACCTGTAACCTTTCAACCTCAACAGGAACAATTCCTGGCACCAAACTGTAACCTCTTGCCCTCAGCTGGACCCTTGCCTGGCACAGTCGTGTAACTTCTACACCTCAGGCAGACCTGTGCCTGACACACATCTGTACCTCTCCCACTCTGACAGACCCATGCCCGGTACCAACCTATAACCTCTTCCCCTCAGCCAGACCCATGCCTGGCAAACTCCTGCAACCTCTCCCCCTCAGCCAGACCCGTGCCTGGCACCCACCTATAACCTCTTCCCCTCAGCCAGACCCTTGCCTGGCATGCACCTGTAACCTTTCCCCTGCAGACAGACCTGCACCTGGCACCTTTTTGTAACCTCTCTCTCCTCAGCCAGACCCTTGCCTGGCACCCATTTGTAACCTCTCTCCCTCCCAGCTGGACTGATGTCTAGCAATTACCTGTAAACTTCCCCTTATTGGATCCATTCCTGGTACCCTCCTGTAACCTCTTGCCCTCAGCCGGAACAATGCTTAGCAGCCACCAGTAAACCTCTCCCCTTCAGCCGGACCCATGCCTGGCATCACCTGTAACCTCTCCGCCCTCAGCCGGACCCATGCCTGGCAGCCACCTGTAACCTCTCCCCATCAGCCGGACCCGTGCCTGAGCGTGAACTGATTTTGCTGGAAGTTAGTGTCAAGATTTGTCACTGTGTTAATTGGGGTTACTCTGTGAAAAGGTTGAGAATTGCTGTTCTCTTTGACACTGGTCTTTTGTAGATTTGTTTATAGCCCTCCTATTTAACAGGACAGTTTGTACGTAAATGTAATATCTAATTCTTCTTAACTGAGAATTGCCAATGTCTTCAGTTACCGAGACGTTGTCTTTGGCAAGATCAGCCATCAGAACCATGCACTTATTGTCTTTTGGTATTTTTTTTTTTAATTGCCTACAATGAAATTCAGGTTTTGTTTTTGTTTGTTTAAAATATTTTTCCAATGATCTTGATGCCAAACACTTAGGAAATGTTTGCATTTAAATAAAAACTTTCTAGTTCTGGAATCCAGTCAGTTGGACATCTCAGGTGCAAAGCTGGAGGTCAGGAGCGCAAGAAGAAATGAATACTCAGCCCTGGCTGTACATATAACATTGAGTTTGTTTCTTTATCAACAAGATGATGGAACTGAAGATATTTCCAGCTTTTAATCTCGAAAGTTAAATTTGAATCTGTCATGCTGAATTAATTATTCGGAATAACCTGACTCATCATCTAGCATGCACAATGTTTCTCTCTCTTTGTTTGAAACAAACGTCTCAGTTAAGAAAGTGACAAATCTTTTTGGTTCCCTTTTAAGAGAATGGCATCATAAAGCTGAGGGGACGACATCGTAAGCTACAATTAGAGGTATTTGATACTGTGTTTTTTTAAAATTATATTATTAATTTGTACATTATAAATATGTGAGTTCTGGTTCTCGCACACACAGAGACAGACAGACAGACAGACAGAGATGGAGAGACAGATGGAGATGCCCAAAGCGGTGTCTGGTAGAGTAGATGAGAACTTCCCTGACACTTTTCAAAATTTTTATTTGGTCAGAAGCCACTCACTCTCTTGATTGGAATAGAAATATCGAGTTGTTACACAGATGACCCCATCGGCACCACATTTCCCACCCCCTTCAACGTAGTTTCCACACGGCATCATCATTCAGTGAGTGTCTTCCTCACCTCACACTCACTGAGTTTGATTACACGCCACTCTTGATATTCTTTGTGAAATTAAAATTAATTTCCTAGTTTATAATATCTGAACCAAATTTATTTGTATATTTTGAAGAACTAAGTGTAATACTAACAGTTGTAGATGTAAAACTTATGCTATAATTATCATCTTAAAATAGGGATTTTCATAAATATTCTGTGCTATTCATTTGATCTGGCTTCTACCTGTCCAGTGAGTGTGACGTAGCTATTTGATGACGTAACTGTTAGTAAATTTTTCCCAATTCATATTTTGAACAGATTTAGTACTTACTAAACCAAACAGGAAAGGTGTGTATAGCTACAGAATCATAGAGTTTTAAATATCCTGCATCTCCAGCTAGTTGATTCAGAAAATTATCATTAATTAAGTTTTATAAGTAACATCTGATCCAGATGTAGGAGTAGCTAAATCAGTAACATTTGTTAAACTATCATCAAGATTAGTTATATTACCTGTGAACTCCACTATCTACATAAGATTTATTACCAGTATCTAAGTTCCTAGTTGGCCATTCTAAATTAACTCTCTTATTTTTCATATCATCATTAAATTTTGAATTACCAACAAAATAATTCTTAGTAGTTGGATTTCTAATATTTATAAGTTTAAATCCATTATCAAACATCTATCTTAACTTGTTTTATCATGCGTATAAAATTTGTAATATCTTGTGATGTAGCAGGTGTCCAATCTTGGCTTTTTATCGTATCATTAAAAGCTTTTAATATCTGGTTTTTACATAAACTTTGCATATTTTTTTAAAGAAGAAATGTTATTTTAATCTTTGCATTTGAACTTGTTGGTGAATTAGTCTTTGTGGTCTCATTACCATCTGTTGATTTATTGGAACATTAACTTTGACTCAGGTACTTGGAATCTGATTATTATTTTTGTCAGAACCTTTAAACTCATTCAAATTAGTGTTCTATCCAAAATATATTTATTTGTTGTACTAAATCATCTACGTGTGTTTTAACTCCGTCATTAGAATATCTGTAATTCTGTGACTATCTAAATTTAAATCTCCAGCCATTAAACTTGCACCATCTTATTTTAAGAAGTTTGATGTGTGTAAACTAGAAGATGGCTAATGAATCGTCTTTCTGACTAAAATCAAACTTATATTCATTTAAAATAGAAACTTTGGTTTATGCCATAGGGGACCTTTTTCAATTATTCACACAACTATTTCTTTAAATAATTTAATCTCGTCATTTTCTTGTTAAATAACCATAACATGAAATTATATAATCAGGAATATAAGTGGGTTTAATTAGTTTTTCATATTCTTTTATCTCCAATTTGCTTGATACTAGTTATTGGTGCTGAGTTAAACACGCTAGCGATAGTTAGTGATCCTAATAGAAGAATGGTCAAATGTCACACCGCATGGAAACTGATGCATCTGTTGTTGTTTTCTTTTCCACTTTTATAAATTCTTCATAATCTTGAGACATATTTCCTGGAGATTTACTTCGTAACACCAAATTTACTGTCTACATCATGACCATCCACATTATCTTGAAGTTTAGTTTCATCTATAAATTCTAATTTATTCATTTAATGAGCTTCAGATTAGCATTTGGAAAATTCGATCTGTTTACAAATTCAGTAAAAGAATCTCAACACAATCGACCACGAATGTTTTTATTCTGAATTTCAGGTTTGTGATAAAAAATCATAACTGTCCACTGAACCAAGTTTTCACAAATTAGCTGGAGGTTAATCAAAATAAACATCTTTATTACAATTTCTAACTGAATCTAAACCACCAGTTCTATTTTAGCAGGGTTATCAGGGGCCGTGAAGTCAGCTATTATCGTGATTATTTTCATGAGGCACTTACTCTTTTAACTGCTATATGTATATACACCCCCAATGGTATAATCTACAAACACCAGCCTCACACTGACTCCTTGAGATGCATTCATTCCATAGATTTGCATTATTTTACCTTGTTTTTCTCAAAATATTCCAGTAAGCACCCACCTGTAACCTCTCCACCTCAACGGAACCATACCTGGCACCCAGCTGTAACCTCTCACCCTCAATAGAACCCATGATTGGCACCCACCAGTAAACCTCTCCCCCTTAGCCGGAACATGCCTGGCACACACATGTACCCTCTCACCCTCAACAGGAACCATACCTGGCACCGACCTGTAACCTCTCGCCCTCAACAGAATCTATGCCTGGCACCTACATATAACCTCACCCTCTTAGCTGGACCCATGCCTGGCACCCATCTGTACCCTCTCACCCTCAACAGGAACCATACCTGGCACCGACCTGTAACCTCTCGCCCTCAACAGAATCTATGCCTGGCACCTACATATAACCTCACCCTCTTAGCTGGACCCATGCCTGGCACCCATCTGTACCCTCTAACCCTCAAAAGGAACCATACCTGGCACCTACCTGTAAACTCTCACCCTCAACAGGATACATGCCTGGCACCCAACTGTAAACTCTCACCCTCAACAGGAACCATGCCTGGCACCCACCTGTAACCTCTCACCCTCAACAGAATCCATGCCTGGCACCCACCAGTAAACCTGTCGCCCTCATCCAGACCCATGCCTGGCACCCAACTGTAAACTCCCCCACTCAGCCACACCCACTTGTAACCTCTACCCTTAACATAACCCATGCCTGCAGCAAACTGTAACCTCTCACCCTCAACAGAACCCATGCCTGCAGCAACTGTAACCTCTCACCCTCATCCAGACCCGTTCCTGGCACCCACGTATAACCTTTCCCCCTCAGCTGGACCCATGCCTGGCACCCACCTGTACCCTCTCACCCTCAACAGGAACCATGCCTGGCACCAACCTGTACCCTCTCACCCCCAACAGGAACCATGCCTGGCACCCACCTGTACCCTCTCACCCTCAACAGGATCCATGCCTGTCACCCACCTGTAACCTCTCGCCCTCAACAGATCCCATGCCTGCACCAAACTGTAACCTCTCCTCAGCTGGACATTTGCCTGTCACCCTCGTGTAACCTCTTCACCTCAGGCAGACCTGCGCCTGACACACACCTGTAACCTCTCCCACTTAGCCACACTCACTTGTAACCTCTCCCACTCAGCCAGACCCATGCCCGGCACCAACCTATAACCTCTCACCCTCATCCAGACCCGTTCCTGGCACCCACGTATAACCTTTCCCCCTCAGCTGGACCCATGCCTGGCACCCACCTGTACCCTCTCACCCTCAACAGAACCATGCCTGGCACCAACCTGTACCCTCTCACCCCCAACAGGAACCATGCCTGGCACCCACCTGTACCCTCTCACCCTCAACAGGATCCATGCCTGTCACCCACCTGTAACCTCTCGCCCTCAACAGATCCCATGCCTGCACCAAACTGTAACCTCTCCTCAGCTGGACATTGCCTGTCACCCTCGTGTAACCTCTTCACCTCAGGCAGACCTGCGCCTGACACACACCTGTAACCTCTCCCACTTAGCCACACTCACTTGTAACCTCTCCCACTCAGCCAGACCCATGCCCGGCACCAACCTATAACCTCTTTCCCTCAGCCAGACCCGTGCCTGGCACCCACCTATAACCTCTTCCCCTCTTCCATACCCTTGCCTGGCATGCACCTGCAACCTTTCCCCTGCAGACAGACCTGCGCCTAGCACCTATTTGTAACCTATCCTCCTCAGCCAGACCCTTGACTGGCACCCATTTGTAACGTCTCTCCCCCCAAGCTGGACCCATGTCTGGCAATTACCTGTAACTTCTTCCCCTTAGCTGGATCCATTCCTGGCACCTTCCGGTAACCTCTTGCCCTCAGCCGGTACCATGCTTGGCAGCCACCAGTAAACCTTACCCATTCAGCCGGACCCATGCCTAGCACCCACCAGTAAACCTCTCCCCCTCAGCCGGACCCATGCCTAGCACCCACCAGTAAACCTCTCCCCCTCAGCCGGACCCATGTCTGGCACCCTTTTGTAAACTCTTCACCTCAGCCAGACCTGTTCCTGGCACCCACCTGTAACCTCCCCCACTCAACCACACCCATTTGTAACCTCTACCCTCAGCCGGACCCATGCCTGGCACCCACCTGTAACCTCTGTCCCTCAGCAAGACCCGTGCCTGAGCGTGAACTGATTTTGCTGGAAGTTAGTGTCAAGAATTTGTCACTCTGTTAATTGGGGTTACTCTGTGAAAAGGTTGAGAATTGCTGTTCTCTATAACACTGGTCTTTTGTAGATTTGTTTATAGCCCTCCTTTTTAACAGGACAGTTTGTATGTAAATGTAATCATCTAATTCTTCTTAACTGAGAATTGCCAATGTCTTCAGTTACCGAGACTTGTCTTTGGCAAGATCAGCCATCAGAACCATGCACTTATTGTCTTTTGGTATTTTTTTTTAACTTGCCTACATTGAAATTCAGGTTTTGTTTTTGTTGTTAAAAATATTTTTCCAATGATCTTGATGCCATACACTTAGGAAACGTTTGAATTTAAATAAAAAAACTTTCTAGTTCTGGAATCCAGTCAGTTGGACATCTCAGGTGCAAAGCTGGAGGTCAGGAACGCTAGAAGAAATGAATACTCAGCCCTGGCTGTACATATAACATTGAGTTTGTTTCTTTATCAACATGATGATGAAACTGAAGATATTTCCAGCTTTTAATCTCGAAGGTTAAATTTGAATCTGTCATGATGAATTAATTATTCGGAATAACCTGACTCATCATCTAGCATGCACAATGTTTCTCTCTCTTTGTTTGAAACAAAAATCTCAGTTAAGAAAGTGACAAATCTTTTTGGTTCCCTTTTAAGAGAATGGCATCATAAAGCTGATGGGACGACATCGTAAGCTAGAATTACAGGTATTTGATACTGTGTTTTTTTTAAAATTATATTATAAATATGGTGAGTTCTGGTTCTCTCTCTCTCTCTCACACAGGCTCACACATACACACACACGCCACCACACACAGACGCAGAGATGGAGAGAGAGATGGAGATGCCCAAAGCGGTGTCTGGTAGAGTAGATGAACTTCCGACACTTTTCAAAACTTTTTATTTGGTCAGAAGCCACTCACTCTCTTGATTGGAATAGAAATATCGAGTTGTTTACACAGATGACCCCATCGGCACCACATTTCCCACCCCCTTCAACGTAGTTTCCCACACGGCATCATCATTCAGTGAGTGTCTTCCTCACCTCACACTCACCGAGTTTGATTACATGCCACTCTTGATATTCTTTGTGAAATTAAAATTAATTTCCTAGTTTATACTATCTGAAACCAAAATTATTTGTATATTTGAAGAACTAAGTGTATACTTAACAGTTGTAGATGTAAAACTTATTGCTATAATTATCATCTTAAAAATAGGGATTTCATAAATATTCTGTGCTATTCATTTGATCTCGGCTTCTACCTGTCCAGTGAGTGTTGACGTAGCTATTTGATGAGACGTAACGGTTAGTAATGTTTCCCCAATTCATATTTTGAACAGATTTAGTATTTACTAAACCAAACAGGAAAGGTGTGTAATAGCTACAAAATCATAAAAGTTTTAAATATCCTGCATCTCCAGCTAGTTGATTCAGAAAATTATCATTAATTAAGTTTTATAAGTACATCTGATCCAGATGTAGGAGTAGCTAAATCATAACATTTGTTAAACTATCATCAATTAGTTTATTACCTGTGAACTCCACTATCTACATAAGATTTACTTACCAGTATCTAAGTTCCTAGTTGGCCCATTCTAAATTAACTCTCTCATTTTTCATATCATCATTAAATTTTGAATTACCAACAAAATAATTCTCAGTCGTTGATTTCTAATATTTTATAGTTTAAATCCATTATCAAACATCTATCTTAACTTGTTTTAGTCAGGCGTATAAAATTTGTAATTATCTTGTGATGTAGCAGGTGTCCAATCTTGGATTTTTTACGTATCATTAAAGCTTTATATATCTGGTTTTTACATAAACTTTGCATATTTTTTTTAAAGAAGAAAATGTTTTTTAAATCTTTGCATTTGAACTTGTTGGTGAATTAGTCTTTGTGGTCTCATTACCATCTGGTGATTTATTGGAACATTAACTTTGACTCAGGTACTTGGAATCTGATTATTATTTTTGTCAGAAGCTTTAAACTCATTCAAATTAGTGTTCTATCCAAAATATATTTATTTGTTGTACTAAATCATCTACGTGTGTTTTAACTCCGTCATTAGAATATCTGTATTCTGTGACTATCTAAATTTAAATCTCCAGCCATTAAACTTGCACCATCTTATTTTAAGAGTTTGATGTGTGCAAACTAGAAGATGGCTAATGAATCGTCTTTCTGACTAAAATCAAACTTATATTCATTTAAATAGAAACTTTGGTTTATGCCATAGGGGACCTTTTTCAATTATTGACACAAATATTTCTTTAAATAATTTAATTTTCGTCATTTTCCTTGTTAAATAACCATAACATGAATATAACTGGGTTTAATTAGTTTTTCATATTCTTTTATCTCCAATTTGCTTGATACTAGTTATTGGTGCTGAGTTAAACACGCTAGCGATAGTTAGTGATCCTAAGAGAAGAATGTCAAATGTCACACTGCATGGAAACTGATGCATCTGTTGTTGTTTTCTTTTCCACTTTTATAAATTCTTCATAATCTTGAGACATTTTTCCTGGAGATTTACTTCGTAACACCAATTTACTGTCTACATCATGACCATCCACATTATCTTAAGTTTAGTTTCATCTATAATTCTAATTTATTCATTTAATGAGCTTCAGATTAGCATTTGGAAAATTCGATCTGTTTACAAATTCCTAAAAGAAGACTGTACAGAAATTACAGGTTCAAAAAAAGTACAAGTTAAGTAAGACTTGTTTCTGGGTCAAAAATTGTCCTGATTCTGAATCTGACTTTATTTATCCAGATTAGGCACCGTTTTCCTGTGCCATGAACCATGTGTTTTATAAATATACTGTATAATATTGCGTAACACAACATTGTAAATACTGAATATTACAAAAAACAAAACAAAAATTTAGTTGGTATACAAAACATTTATTGGTTATGAATTAAAAAAATACACACACGTCAGTTTAAACAACCTTTGTCCTTCTAACCCTTTTGTGTGGAGTGTGATCTTCTGTTTTATACCCAGCAGTAGTCTGCCAACATGCCAGGGTTCCATTTTCCTTTGAATCGTCGCTCCATCACTGATATATCCTGATGAAATCTCTCGCCATGTTCATCACTCACATCACCAAGATTTTCCGCAAAAAAATCCAAATGAGAGTGGAGCACATGAACTTTAGAGACATGTTACATCCCATGTCATGGTAATGACTCAGCAGATCATTCAAACTTGCACATAGTCTTTTGAACGATGTTTGCCCAGGAAGTTATCGCAAACTTCCTTGAATGATTCAAAGGCAAGCTTCTCTTTTCTCATGAGATTTGAGATGAAGGTTTCATCAAGTACAATTTTTTCGAATTTGGGGACCTATGAAGACACCTTCTTTAATTTTAGCTTGACTCAGGGAAGGGAACATTTCTGCAGGTATGCAAATGCGGAGGATTCCTTGTCCAGGCGTTCACAAAATTGCTTGAACAACCAAGTTTAATATGCAAAGGTGGTAAAATAATTCTATCACTTTTTAACAAGTGGTTTGTGCATAATGTTGTGTTTTCCTTGCTCATTTTCATCTCGGATCGGCCAATCCTTGCGTACATAATGTTCCCTCTTGCTCTGGAATTCCATAGCACAGGAAGCAGCAAATTTAGTATAGCCAAGCTGTAGGCCAGTAAGCATGGCCACACCTTAAAATCTGCACAATATGCCAGTGATGGTCATCATACTGTATGCTTGTTAAGAATTGCTTTCAGATTTTCATATGATTCTTTCATGGTTGTGCTATAAGCTATGGGAACAGAAGGCAGAGTGTTACCATTGTGTAGCAGAACAGCTTTGATGCTGTTCTTGGATGCCTCTATGAAAAAGTCGCCAGTTTGGTTATATCGTATGGAATTCCAGTTGCTCAAAAAGTTCAGTGATGTCATTACAAAGCATAAGTCACCCTTCATGGTGAATAAGGCAAGTAGATCCTCTGCACGTTTCTGTACAGTGTTATTTTCACTCCTTTCTCAAGAAGATTACGTTCTTGATGCCCAGAACCACTTTTGTCTTTGTTAAATAGAGATCCCTGCACAAGTCATTCAGAGCCTCTTGAGAAAATGGTATTAGTTTATTTTCGCTTTCTGGATCACTGGGCTCCATATATTCACCACTAGAATGTTCATGCACTGCTGGAAGTCTGCATTTCTTGATCTGGAGGTTGGGGCACAGGCAAATTTCTGAGTGTTCTACTGGGCGCACTGCTGATCGCAAATTTTGGGTAAACGATGTGTTTCTTCTTTTCTTTGCTGTGGTACAGCCTGTAAAATCATGCTGCAGAAATAGCTATCATTAGAGTGATCTTTTCTGCTCATGCCAAATCATTGGCACACAAACTCCATGTGGACATTTTTTCCTGCATACCAGCACTCAGTGTCTTCACACATGTAAGGCAACACAACATGAGGAGCCCATGACTTATCCTGGTCTCTCTAAGTAACAATCGAAGTACGTCCTTGTACATTTTCTTGATATGGTGTGGTAATACTGCGCTTTTCTTTAGCAAAAGTCAATTCCCCCACATATGTAACAAAATCTGTTTGGATCATTTTTGCACTGTCTTGCACTCATGGTTTGAAACAAATAAGATCTGAAACAACAAAATAAAAATAAACACAAGCTTTGAGGTATAAAGTATTAAGTGATCAACTCAATTAAATGTGAGCACACATTAAAATAAGCAAAGAAATTAATATTAAATTAAAAAATAAATATTTATTTAATGATAATAACAAAAAGGGTATACAGTGACAATTCTGTAAAAACCATGCCTAATTTAACAAAAGAAGGCCAGAAATGGATTTCCCATGTAATTTTGCATATAAAGATGGCCCACAGATGACTCGTACTTGGTGTGAGTGTTGCACAGTGGAATCTCAACACAATCGACCACATATGTTTTTATTCTGAATTTCAGGTTTGTGATAAAAAATCATAACTGTCCACTGAAACAAGTTTTAACAAATTAGCTGGGGTTAATCAAATAAACAATCTTTATTACAATTTTCTAAACCACCAGTTCTATTTTAGCAGGGTTATTAGGGGCCGTTGAAGTCAGCTATTATCGTGATTATCTTCATGTGGCACTTAATCTTTAAACTGCTATATGTATATACACCCCCAATGTTATAATCTACAAACACCAGCCTCATACTGACACCCTTGAGATGCATTCATTCCATAGATTTGCATTATTTCACGTTGTTTTTCTCGAAATATTCCAGTAAGCACCCACCTGTAACCTCTCACCCTCAACAGGACCCATGCCTGGCACCCACCTGTAACCTCTCCCCTCTTAGCTGGACCAATGCCTGGCACTCCCTGTACCCTCTCACCCTCAAAAGGAACCATACCTGGCACCCACCAGTAAACCTCTCACCCTCAACAGAATCTATGCCTGGCACTACCTGTAACCTCACCCTCTTGCTGGACCAATGCCTGGCCAACCACCTGTAACCTCTCACCCTCAACAGGATCTATGCCTGGCACTTACCTGTAACCTCACCTCTTAGCTGGACACATCCTGGCTCCCACCAGTACCCTCTCTCCCTCAACAGAAAGCATGCCGGCACCCACCTGTAACCTCTCGCCCTCAACAGAATCCATGCCTGGCACCACCTGTAACCTCTCGCCCTCAACAGGATCTATGCCTGGCACCCCACCTGTAACCTCTCCCCCAAACGGAACCCATGCCTTGCACCCACCTGTAACCCTCTCGCCCTCAACAGAATCCATGCCTGGCACCCACCTGTAACCTCTCGCCCTCAACAGGATCTATGCCTAGGCACCCACCTGTAACCTCTCCCCCTCAACGGAACCCATGCCTTGCACCCACCTGTAACCTCTCGCCCTCACGGAACCCATGCCTTGCACCCACCTGTAACCTCTCGCCCTCAACGGAACCATGCCTGGCACCCCCTGTAACCTCTCGCCCTCAACGGAACCCATGCCTTGCACCCACCTGTAACCTCTCGCCCTCAACGGAACCATGCCTGGCACCCACCTGTAACCTCTCGCCCTCAACGGACCATGCCTGGCAACCCACCTGTAACCTCTCGCCTTCAACAGGATCCATGCCTGGCTCCCACCTGTACCCTCCCAACCTCAACAGGAACCATACCTGGCTCCCACCTGTAACCTTCCCATCCTCAACAGGAACCATACCTGGCACCCAGCTGTAACCCCCCTCGCCCTCAACAGGAAACATACTTGGCACCCACCTGTAACCTCCCACCCTCAACAGGATCCATGCCTGGCTCCCACCTATACCCTCCCACCCTCAACAGGAACCATACCTGGCTCCCACCTGTACCCTCCCCACCTCAACAGGAACCATACCTGGCACCCACCTGTAACCCCCTCGCCCTCAACAGGAACCATACCGGGCTCCCACCTGTACCCTCCCCACCCTCAACAGGAACCATACCTGGCTCCCACCTGTACCCTCCCACCCTCAACAGGATTCCATTGCCTGGCACCCACCTGTAACCTCGCGCCCTCAACAGATCTATGCCCTGGCACCCACCTAGAACCTCACTCGCCCGCCTCAACGGAACCTCATGTCCTATGCACACACCTGTAACCTCTCGCCCTCAAAACGAACCCATGCCTTGCACCACCTGTAACCTCTCGCCCCTCAACAGGATCCATGCCTGGCTCCCACCTGTAACCTCTCGCCCTCAAACGGATCCATGCCTGGCTCCCACGCCCTGTAACAGGACCATTGGCTCCCACCTCCTCCCACTCAACAGGAAACCATGCCTGGCTCCCACTGTAACCCTCGCCCTCAACGGAATCCATGACCTGGGCTCCACACCTGTACCTACAAGCCGCCCTCAAACAGGATCCTGCCTGGCTCCCACCTCTACCCTCCCACCCTCAACAGGAACCATACCTGGCTCCCACCTGTAAACCCTCAAACCACTCTCCCTCAAACAGGAACCATACTTGCACCAACCTGTACCTATCGCCCTCACAGAATCTAAGCCTGGCACCTACCTGTAACCTCAACCTCTTAGCTGGACCCAATGCCTGGCCACCCACCTCTACCCTCTCACCCTCCTCAACCCTCAACTGGCAACCATGCCTGGCCAACCACCTG
>JACATO010002479.1:0-15857 GCA_018389105.1 Nautilus pompilius
ATCATCATGAAGTAGTTAGTGGGACAAATGTGCACAACAATACAAGATACTTTCAATAATAATAAGGGATATGATACAAATGATAGAGATGTTCTGTACAAGAGATTAATTTTGTCAACAGTGTATGCATTTGTTTTTAAATAGTTAAAAGTTTTATAGCAATTAAGAAACTAACTTATTTGCATAGTTTATTTCCCAAAAGCTCACTAATCAGGTACAGCCATCTCCTTTCTCATTTTGCTTGATAAATACTGAAATACGCTTTAATAAATTTTACAAGAACTGGTTTGTAACATCTGAAGATTAACAACTAAAATAAAACATTCTACTGAGTTGTAAAATTTTATCATTAAAGTGATCAGTCTTGACTGTGTTCTACTGCACATAAATCCTTCACAATTGTGTTAAAACAGCAACGTCTGTTTAAAGAAATTGATGGGAATTAATTATTTGTATTAGAATTTACTGAATTTTTTGAAAATCTTTGCATGTTCAAAACAGTAAATGGTATTTATTCAAGTCTTTATCAGCCTGGTTTAACTTGCTTCCATCCAATCACAACCTTTTCTTGAACTACAAATGAAAATTTAAAAAATCTACAAAAATGAGAATAACTTGGCATTTGTTTGGTTTTCTACCTTTTCTTCTAGCCTTGACTGCACAAAATGCACCCACTTAATTAAAAAGTTTATGGAATGACCGAAAAAGCACAAATGACTTTGCATAAAGTTCAGTATTCAAAAACATAATTTAAGTAAAAGGAAAAAAATGCAATCTATAGCGCAGAAAGTTTAAAACAAATAGTAGTCAGTCACTATACCTTATCCATCAGCGAGGTTAATGAAACACTGCAACCAAGTGTTAATTTTTGGCCCAGAATAAAATTGGAAATTTTGCAAACAAAGATTTCATAATCATTTTCATCATCATGTCCATTACACAACTTTTCCAAATATCTTCAAACATTTGATTGTTCTGACAACATTGAAATACCATAGAAAACACACAAACATATTAATACATTACTCAACCAGGAAAAAATGCAGCTAAAAAGTACATCCGAAAGCATGTATTATTACAGAAATATTAGTCTACACTTGATGCATTCAAGATTTTTCTTTAAAATGGCAATGTACCTGACAGAATTGAGACATCCTTTGGGAACAAATTGTTTCTCACCATGCCAAATGCAGCCCATAACATGACACTTCATCCTCCTTACTTGACCTGTGGTTTACACACATTAGGCTTGGAGGCTTTTGTTGGACTTCTCCAAAGCCCAGGTGAGGATGCTATATATCTTCCCTGACCATAATCTGGAAGAAGAATCAGGGCATTCGAGTTATTTTCCTGACACAAATTCAACAGAACACTTGGATCATCAACTGAAAGCAAGTTCTCACATGCATATGGAAAACCTAGACTTGGGTATTATCTTGTTGGAAGAAGAATACCCGCCCAATAGGATGTCTTCTAGAGGAAATGGAATTATGGATGAAAACCTGCATGTATCTGCTACTAGAAATCAGTATATCTTCACTATTCCAATTTCTGGCACCTTTGCCAGACACGCAGCCATACACTTGTAATGATCCACTGCAATGCTTCACTTTAGCTGTTCTACACTCACTGATCTCCCTTTGAACAAACAGCTGCTAATTGTTGGTGAAAAGTTAATAAATTCATTTCTGCTGCCCATTTCAGACTTATGGGATTGCCTATTCTCAGGAATGATTTTTAACCAGATGCATATCTGTTGACACCACTTCGCCTTTAAAGTCTCTTGCAGTTTTCTTCAAAAAACATCATCATATTTTCAGCCAGGTCATTTCCAATTCTCCAACTAGCTGATCGTTTGTCATGTAAAAGCATACCAGAGATACTTTAAGCAGTTTGGGATTTCTTCCTCAAACACTTCCATTATCAACAATGCCAGTTTTATGTATTTTCCTCAGTCATGCAAACTGCTCTCACCCTCTAAAATGAAGATGGGCTGCAATCTGTCACATGAAGTAGCCTTCACTAGAGAAGACTTTGGGTTTATATGTTTATCATGTGTTATATCCTTCCCAGGAATCAGTATACACGAAACATTCACAACACAATGAAGAATTACTAAATCTAAAAATAATTTGAGATTATATAGAGACAGAATAGGTAACATACCATTCTATTCAATTTAACTCGCTTCCAAATTTTTTCTAAAACTGCATTCATTAATTTTATCCAGAAAATTATACCCGTGATGAACAGTAAGCAGACTAGTGTTTTCTAAATGCTATTACTAATGAAGAGACGACAAAAAATCTAGTCTCCTGTTAAATACCCTGATCTCTATTCATCTGACTAATTTCTAGTTTCTGTGTTGCTCACTATGGTTTTTGTACCTTCTTATGTCAACTGACAAGAGATGCAAACATTGTGGGAAATCTTCTAAAGTACCAGCTGCACTTTTGTTGGAAATGCAATTCCTCTTATCTATTTATAAAGTTTGTTCTATCTGTAATTAAAATCATGCATTTACACCATCTATTCAGGTGAAGTAGCCAGCCATTAATTGCTTGCTTGTTTTCTCTACAATGACGGGATTATTAATAGGCTGGCTCACACCACCAAAAATTCAAAATTCTTTACAAATCAGTTCTGCATTATTCAGAAGCATTAATAGAGAGATTTATGGTTAATTTTCTTCAGAGACTCATTTTTCAAATTAAGTTACGCTCCTGTGAAACCTAATAATAATTTGAAAATTCAAGTTAATGATTAAAAAAATTTTTTATCACTTCACAAAGAAATTAATGACAAACTACCGCTATCTTTACATAATCACTATTTTCAAGACTATTGAGTGAGAAAGCAGCTTTTTTATAGGCATCACCATGATTAACCAATGTAACTATGGCATAATAATTTAGTACCAAGCTAGCTTTACAAATATAAATAAAATTAACTACTACTGAAGAAACATGTCTAGAATGGTTCTTTAATTTCTTGATGTAATCACATTATACCGCCGCTTTTCCATTACACAAGTTAAACAAACTGTACTAGATTAGTAACTTCACAGCTCTATTCTTTAGTGGTGATATCAAAATGGCTAAAGTCTTTTTCACCAAAAGTCAACACAATCTCCTCCACAAAAATTACCTCCATTTGTCTGTAACTGAAATTTACTTTTAATAAACAAAGAAATAAAGGTTTAATTAAAATTAGCTTTTCAAACTTAAACCTTTCAGTGCTGGTGGTCAACATTTTAATTTCCACCTTCTCACAACCATTTGTTGACTGAATGACTGGAGGTCTCTGAATTGACTTCTACTCTACTCGCTGTTTTCTCAATGGTAGTCTTCTGTGCCAGAATGCTGACATCTTCCAGCTGTACAACTATTTTCATTTAATGTACTAGTTCATTGTCTGTTGATGCTGAACGATTTATAATTATATATTTTAGGATCTTCAAAAATCATGATGTTCCTTAGCTTTCACTGAAATAGCCAGGCTTAGTAATCTGTTTAAAGTTTAAGCAGTAACCAAACTCATTTCTAAAGATTCTTCACAATGATAGCCACATCGCTGCAAAATACATGATCCGCAGTCCTATCACTTCCTCTAACCAGAACTGATTATAGACAGCGCAGCTAATATTTAATTAAATAAAAAAACCCTTAAAAGTAGATAAGTATTGCATACCCTGAAATAGATTTTAAAAGAAAATTTAAAGAACCTTGCTTTTAATTAAAAGATCAATGAGAGCATATTACAAATAGAAAACGTAACTAAATAATTCTTC
This sequence comes from Nautilus pompilius, assembly GCA_018389105.1. Lineage (NCBI taxonomy): Eukaryota > Metazoa > Mollusca > Cephalopoda > Nautilida > Nautilidae > Nautilus > Nautilus pompilius. The sequence goes on from JACATO010002479.1 coordinate 3,791, forward strand.
ATTAAGTTCAATGAACTTGGAAAATGAATAAAAAAGCATTGAATAAATATAAAATTCCATTTTGCTGCATATTTATTCAAGTGTAATCTGTTGATACAAGCAGCCAGTTCTATTTTAGCCCTCTACAAACAATCAGTCCAAAAGGAGTTGCACACCTGCATATTTACTATAGAGTTCTCAAAATATTTCATATGAAAAATATGTGAAGTGAAAAAAGAAAACTAAACAATTTTGATATTATTTTGTTTTAATACCCTAACCCTAATATTAAGTTTACTAATTTCCTTTTTGTCAGTACTAACTGAGCTGAGCTGAGCTCACAGTAGTCTGAAGTTCTTCTAAAAGCAGATGTAAAACAACAGAAAATTATTTCCTGTTCTGTTACTGTTAATAAAGTAACCAATAAATGGATTTACATTTTGTACCATCATCAGGATTTAGTCCTGAGGACAATGACGATCAAAGCTGACCAGTCAGGAACTACCAAACCAATGTTGAAGAATCTTTTAACCAAAGTGAAACAAATTTTATTTTTTTTTTTTAAATTCAAAATTAGTTTCTCATACTTGAGATGACAATTTAACAATACCCATTACCACAAATTGGGAAGAGTTATCAGCCATGCCTCTGAAAATATTCATGTAGTTTCCAAAGAGAAAACTTAGAATTTCTTTAGTTAATAATAAAATATTTTTGTTACAAAAATCCAGTTAGTTCAATGCTTAGCTGGGATACAAACCACAGAAAAGTGTGGGGAGACCAATGAGATAGTGCAATAAAACACATTTTAGTAAGAATGAAATTGTAAAAAATGTTATCTAATTTTGTTGATAATAAACTTGCAAACCACACGTGTGTTCGTGAATACAACAAAAGTCAGCCATCTTTTTCAGTTCACCATATCACATTTAGTCGTACCGATGTTTTAATTTTGTCCTAAATTGCTCAAACTACAAATTGGATTTTTTACTCCACAGTTTCCAATTAATCCATATCAAATAAGGCAGTTATTTATATGGCAGCTGCCAATTCAAAGAACATATTCATAAAGGGCCACTCTTCAGCAGAGATATGAAAAAACAATTCAGTGTTTAGGTAAGATTTCTAGATCAGTCAAAATGGCAATCACCGCAAGCTCTGAGTGTCACTGATACTTTAATCTCAGCTTCGTCATAATAGGTTAACATCTCAACACAATACAACTGACACTAACACAAGATAAGAATATATATATACTTTATATTTTGTTGTAGAAGTCAATACTTTTTCTTCCAGAAATCTGGGCTTCAACTTAGACTACAGAAATTATTGCCTGGAATGTTTGCTGCTTGAGCAAGCAATTCACCGATAAGCTCACTCACCGAAGCTTGAAAATTACTTAATCAATAACAAGTGAAGCTGACCAATTAATATCTATCTTTTCCAATCCTAATTATCTATAAATACCCTTCATCTCACAATCTCTCATAAAGTCATGCAAATTGTACACGGCAGCCTTTAACCTATGGATGCAGCACTGGGTCCAAGAGACCCAGTATAATTTTTGTTTTCTAATAACTGTTATAGATGCATTTGTCAACTTGGCTCTCTCTGTATTTTTCTACTATGTTGTGACAAATATTTATGAATTATAATTTCATAAAAAATTATATTGGTATGGGAGAAAAATTTTAAATTAGTAAGCTAATTTTCCAGTCATTGTGTCTCACCAACCCTGTTTATTTCAATGTTGTAAATCCAATAGAAACCTTTGTTCTACCTAGTGTTTTTTCAGGATTTATTTGGTACATACAAATCTTCATATGGAGATGGAAAAACTATTTCAAAGGACCGTGAAAACATCTGTTATATGTATGTTTTTGACATTCTAAACTGTAAAAAATGTTTAGGGGTGCAGTGTTTTTACAATTAATCGATATTTCACTGCGAGTATTCATTCATTTCTTTATGTTCATATATTATATGTCATAAAACTTCAGACAAAATAGTAATCGTATCTGTTTTATACTTCATTGTTACCATTATATTATTAATTTGTTTGGTAGATACCCTTGGCAAATTTTATTATACAAATGTATACATGTCAACTGTAAATGCTAAGATGCTAAGTAGATGCCATGCATAACTAATATTTTTAGTACTTATCTGTATTAAAATAATACTCAAATGTAGAAAATAGGAATGTGTTATGAATATGGTATCACAATGCATATATTTTCCAGGTTTCCAAAATGGAACAATGCAATGTGACTATACTAACTGCAGAGATGGTGGTAGAATTAGCAACTGAAGAGATTATGGATGTAGACAAGGAGTCATAATATTCTGAAACATTAAAACATTGATGAACCACACTATGAACCTGAAGAGGACATTGAACATTGGAGGACAAAAGATTCACCAACTTGGTCAGCTTCAGGTATCCAGTTTATGCAAAGAATCTTGTGTTAGTGACGACAATAGTTTTTCTGAGTCTTCTGAAGAGAAACCTGAAGACAATGTCCAAAAGACAATTAGACTCAGCTGCAATGGCACATACTGGAGCAAAAACCCTCCCGATCAAGGAAAAACACCAAGCCACAACATATGGAACTCTCTGGGACGTGCACCAGAAACAAATGTCACCTAAAGATTCCTGGGATCATTTTGTCTTTAACAACATGATTGAGAAATTTGCAAGTGTTTAAATCTTGAAGGATGAAGAACAGCAGCAAGTAAGGAGAAAGAATGCAAAGATATATCTGAAAATGAGCTTCTGTCTTTTGTGGGCCTTTCTCTTTCAGTAGGAATATAAGAAAAACTGGGACATTTCCCCTTGGGAGCTGTTCGGAGACCCAATTTTCAAACCTGATACACAGACCCACAACATCTATTGAAATCTTGGATCAAGCATTTTGCAGCAGTTATGCAGTCAATTGAGGAACATAAGTCATAACATAACAACAGACAATTTCTTCATAAGCATACCCCTTGCTGAAGCACTACTTGAGAAAGGACTGATAATTGTGGAGACGCTCTGCCAAAACAAGCCAGACACACCTGGTTTGATGAAGGCATACAAGTTCCGAGAATTTCATAGTTCTGAATTTGGTATCAAGACACCACCACCATGGTGAGTTGTGCGCCCAAGAAAGATAAGGCTTATCATTTTGTTGAGCACAATGCATCATGACAAGGCAGTAGATGATCAGAGCAGGAAGAAAAATAAATAAATAGTTACAAAAAAAGAGAAAAGTTATTTGTATTCAGACAAATGCAGTTATTTCAGGCTTTTGCCATTACCACATTAGTAACAGAACTTACTGTTTTGGTGATCACTTGGCATTGATTATCAGGGTTATTTTGCATACCAAAACTAATCCTTCAGTACTATTGACAACAGAAAGATTGCTGGAATTTAACTACATTAACTACTTCTAGTAATGAAAAGAAGCCGGTAAAAAAATGCCCAAGTAATTTTCTTTCTGTTTATGTTGCAAAAATCTACAAGATCTGCCAAGTACAAACCCAACAAAGGAAAAAAACCTAAAAGACCAACTATTAGACTGCACAGAACCAACCAACTCTTTAGAAAACAATCTAACAGCACCAGTCGAACGTTGAGGGATCCCTCCAACCCGCACATTATTAGGCCCTTTCTGAATCTGAAAATAACTCAACCCATTCTGCTCAAGCGAAGTAAAAAAAAAAGCAATCCCCACCAACACACATACACGAGAAACAATTCCACACAAAACTATCACCATTTACTGCCAACACTTCTCCTCCTAACCCCTAGGAGTTAATACTTCCGCCAAAATGAAAACCTTAGCATGCTATCCAATACACCCACTAGGACATGTATACCTAAAAATTCCACCCTCTCCCCCCCCAAAAAAATAATATTGCATATAAAACTATAAACTTACCTCCAAACCTTTAATAACCCGAAGTCCATTCCACTTAGTGGAATTAAGCCCATGGGTCTCTAACTGGGGCTACTGGAGCCTTATTGTTAATCACAGGACTTGCATTCTGATTTCACTTTCTTAATATTCTTATACTTCTAATAAGATTCTCATTAACCATCCTTACAATTACAATGGTGGACGAGACGTAATCCGAGAAAGAACCTTTCAAGAATTCCACACTCAAATGTCTTATCTGGACTGTGATGAGGGATAATCCTATTGATCTTCTCAAAGATCTGCTTCTTCCTCACCTTCTCCTGAGCTTACTTCCATTCAAGGCTTGCTCCCACTATAGAAATTGGATCTTCATGACCTCCCAACAGGAGTCACTCCCATCAATCTGTTTCAAGTACCCTTACTAGACACTGTGATGCTCCTAGCCTCAGGAGTGCCAGTCACCTGAGCCCACCATGCTCTTATACAAGGAACGTTTAAAGAAGCCAACCAAGGGTTATTCTTCACCTCCATCCTATGACTATATTTCACTTTTCTACAAGCAGGAGAATACACAGAAACCTCATTCACTATCTCAGATAGTGCTTATGGCTCAACCTTCTTTGTAGAAACAGGTTTCCATGGTTTCATATTCTTATTGGATCCACTTTTCTCTTAACCTGCCGCCTATGAAAATATCCCAGCACTTTTCATCTACACATCACTTTGGGTTCCACCCAGATAGACATTTTGTAGACATAGTATGATTATTTTTGTACACTTGTATTTACTGGTGAGATTCTTAGTTTTGAGGTAACTTATCTTATGGTGATAAACTTTTAATTTAAAAATGGTCAATACAAACCCCCCCCCCCTCCCCCTCCGTTTTATACTTTAAAATATAAAATCCAGTTTGCATCCGGACAGTAGGTTTCACCTTAAAACTCTTCACTCTAACTTTTATTATACCAAAGGCTTAAAGTGAATATTATTTATGTGATTTCGATCTATACTATGAAAGGTCAACTCTCTAAGCCTACCCATGGAAGCCAAGAAGCCTTTACCTGTTAATTAAAAAAATCGTAATGTTTGCATTACCCTTTGGGTAGATATTGAGCCGGAATAACGGATTACACTGATGTTGTAAAAAATGGCTGCTCTAATAAACTCAATATCTATGTCCTCCGAATAACTATCTCCCGAGATTCTTATACTATTGAGAACCACCCCATCACTAAATATTGGCTGAATAGTTAGAAACCTGCAGTTAAAAGACTGAGAAACGTCCCGACTTTTCAATGCAGCTCTCATGCTATGGACATCAATGGGATCAACTCGAGTATCCTTTTCTATTCGACTTTTTATTATAGTGGTCATTTTCTTAATCTCGACATCAAAGTTGTTTTACTACTACCTACAGTTCCAATCTCTCTTATGGGCCCTTCAGCATTTCTCTAAACCAGAGGAATTATTTTATCATTCTTTCTTCTCAGGCTCTTCGATGAATGAAGTCAATGTTCTCTTGAATTGATTTAGAATAAATAGGCTGCTAACCTTATTTCGGACAATTCAAACTACTCCATTATGGCTAAAACATTTCCATTCATGTTCCCATTCCTATTCCTTATATTTTTAGGTACTATTATTTTCCTTTCCTCAACCACTGATTAGGTGTTTGAGTAGGTCTAGAAATTAATTAATAAGATTCCTACCTATTCTCTCCGGAACTGGCTCCCTTTTCGAAAGGAGTGAGAGCAATTAAATACTTTAGTATTCAAGCCCTTTGCATCAAGGGCTATCCTAATAACAAGTATACTATCCTTTTTACCTTACTTCCTCGTGAGATAATTTATTTAGTCAAACCAAAATAAGAATGAAGAATTCTATTTATGCTCTCCTCCTCATCAAGTTAGGGGGAGCACCTCTTCACTTTTGGCTTCCTAATATTACTTTACGGATATCGTGACTACATTGCTTTCTTCTCCTTACTTGACAAAAAACTTGCCCCACTCTTTCTTTTTTATCAAAACTCCCACCCTACTTATATTTTATTATTAGGCGCGTAACAAGAGATTAATTGGAGTCTTAGGTGGGATCAAACCCAAACAAGATTATGTATTTTATTAACATACTCTTCCATTCACACACAGGATGAATAACGTGTGCTCTAGCTTTGAGTACTACATTACTCCTAGTATACTTTCTAACATATCTTCTCCTTTCCCTTATGATCTTCCTTATTATTTCTTACACATATTTCCTCTTTTTCACAACTAAGTAAAGGGAGAAATATAAATGAGCTAATATTAGCTCTTTCTCTCTCTTCTTTCTTTAAGAGGTTTACCACCTTCCTCTAGGGTTCTTACCAAAATGATTTGTAATGATATACTATATAGAGCCTAACATATACCTATCTATAGGCTCCTTAATCTCCTTATACTACCACTTAAATTTATCAATCTTCTCAATTATTAAACCTGAGATTCTTCAACAACTTAACCTCCCTCTTAAACCCCTTCTCTCGATTCCTTAGATCCACTCTTATAATCACACACATAGCATGCGATGAATTTTTTCAACAAATCACAAAGATATTTTTGACCCTTTATTTCTTATTTGGAATCTGATCCAGATTAGTGGGGGCATCATTAAGATTGTTAATCTGAACAGAATTAAGACAACCAGGAAACTTATTAGGGGACGATCAACTGTATAACGTCAACGTCAACGCTCATGCATTTGTAATAATTTTATTCCTAGTAATACCTGTAATTATATTGGAGGCTTCAGATATAGTGTTTCCTCAATTAAATAATATGACTTTCTGATTACTCCTTACTTTATTACTTACTGGGTGAACTGTCTATCCACCACTCTCAGATAACCTAGCCCACGCAGGACCTTCAGTAGATTTAGCAAATTTTTTCACTTCATTTGGCAGGCGCCCTTAATTTATTACAACCATCGTAAATATATGATGACAAGGCTTACAATTAGAGTGAATACCTCTATTGTTGTGATCAGTAAAAATAACAGCAATCCTGTTACTTTTAATCCTTGCCAATACTCGCAGGGGCCATCACTATATTACTCACTGATCAAAACTTAAATACCTCATTCTTGACCCAGCAGAGAGGAGAATCCAATTTTATACCAACATTTATTCTGATTCTTTGGTCATCCAGAATATATATTCCTATTTTACCAGGATTTGTAATAATCTCACACATCGTGTCTCACTTCTCCCAAAAGAAACCAATCTTTGGAGCATTAGGAATGATTTATGCAATACTATCTATTGGTCTCCTAGGGTTTACCGTCTGAGCTCATCATATTCACTGTTGGAATAGACGTAGACACCGGAGCATACTTTACAGCAGCAACTATAATTATTGCCCACAGGAATTAAGGTATTCAGATAATTAGCAACCATCCGTGGATCAGTAATCAAATTTTTTGCTCCAATGTTATGAGCCTTAGGATTTATTTTCTTATTTACAGTTGGTGATCTCACAAAGAATTGTACTATCAATTCTTCCTCAGATATTATACCTCATGATACTTATTACGTAGTTGCCTGGTACCCTCTAGTAACAGGGGCTACTCTTCACCCAAGATGAAAAAAAGCCCACTTCATGTTAATATTTACAGGAGTTAATATCACCTTTCCCCAACATTTCTTAGGACTAAGAGGAATACCTCAACGTCATTCAGACTACTGGCCAATTCACTGAATGAAGCATTGTGTCATCTGTAGGATCTTCATTTCCTTCATCGCTGTCTTAGTATTTATCTTCATTGTTTGAGAAGGGTTAACATCCCAACAAAAAGTTACTTGAACCAACCTCTTTAATACCTCATCAGAATGAGATAACCGCCTACCTGCTGACTTCCATGATCTCTCAGAAACAGGAGCCCTTACTTTATAGAAAGGCCTTATGAGAACAAATTAAATTTTAAGACTCATCATCCCCTCTCATAGAACAGTTAATTTTATTCCATGATCATGCAATATTTGTTAGTAATAATCACTTATTAGTAGGCTATGTATCAACCATCTTGATTATAAATAAAACCATCTCCCGAATAGTCCTCAAAAGACAAAAGGTAGAAACCATCAGAACAACTGCTCCAGCAATTATCCTCATCTTTTTAGCTCTCCCTTTCTTATGATTACTATACCTGCCAGATGAAGTAAATGACCCTTTATTATGTATTAAAGTTATTGGTCACCAATGATACTGAAGTTATGAGCATTCAGATTTTTTAACTGTAGAGTTTGACTTATACATGATTCCAACTAGACATCTAATACGACAGTATCGACTCTTGCCTTATTGTTCCAATAGCAGTCAACATTCGTGCTCTCATTTCCTCAACAGATGTACTCCATGCATGGACCATCCCATGATGGATATCAAGGTTGCTGCTGCTGTCCCAGGATGACTAAATCAGTTAGGTTCCTTCCACAACGCCCTGGAGTGTTTTATGGACAATGTTCTGAGATTTGTGGAGCAAATCACAGATTTATAATCTATTGCCATAGAATCTGTTAATGTTTCCTACTTTTTCGTCTTGACTTACAAAGAACATTTAACAAAAAAAAATGAGTTAGGAATTAACATAAGGCTGTCATCCTTAAATCATCACAATAGTGATATTTTTTAAATGCCTCAACTATCACTATCCCGGTAAAGGTAAATGTTTACACTGAACACTATCATGCTTACTTTGTAGTATTTCGCACGCTGATTCCAAATCTGAAAACTGCTCTTGGATGCCATGTTTTTAGTTATGGCATGTGACTGATGGATGAAGGTTATTCATAGAATGTAGCCAACTAAGCCACATAGCTGCGCTGTTACATCATGGTAAACAAAACCTTCGGTACCTATAGCTCATGCAGTTGGCTTGAAAATGATAAGCTATTCGGATCATAAATGAAAATTTGTGTGATCCAAAGTTATTTTCTCCTTCTTGGATTGTAGCTAGGATACACAAAACACGTGTTTTTGTGTCTTTGGAACAGCCGTGGTGATGCCAACCATTACACCCGCAAAGACTGGCCTATGCAGCAGGAACCTATAGTTGACAGGTACAATGTGCAACATATGCCATTGGTAGACCCTCAGACTGTCTACTTTCGGCCATTTCATATCAAACTCGGCTTTATGAAACCTTTGTCAAAGCCATGGATAAAGATAGCGATGGCTTCAAGTGCCAAAAGAGAAGTTTGCTGCTGACAAGTGTGAAGCTAACCTCAAAGAAGGAATTTTTGTGGGGTCCGAAATTCGAGAAACTCGTGTGTGGAGATTGGGTTCAAAAAATAAGCTGAACCCACTGAAGTCTGCAGCATGGGAAGCATTTATTTTAGTTGTACAGAACTTTCTTGGCAAGATACATCTGAGCACTATGCTGAGTATGTGGAAAAACATGCTAATGGCATATCAGCAAATGGGGGCCAAGATGTCTCTAAAGATGCAGTTTCTGCATCGCATCTTGATTTTTTTCCAACCAATCTAAGGTTGTCAGTGATGAGCATGGTGAAAGGTTCCACCAAGACATAAGGTGATGAAGATGAAAAGTAGATATCAGGGTAAATTCAATCCCAACATGATCGGTTGATTACTGTTGGTTCCTCCAAAGGGAGACTGATTCCTCACGTAAGCGCAACAAGTGTCTGAAACATTTTTGAACATTTGGAATGTACCTACTATGTAAGTTAAATGTGTTTCATATCTTCCATACTGCATTTATCAGTCTTTCTCAAGCATCTGTTGACCGATTATGGCAAATGTGTTTCAAATTAAAACTTTGAATACCCAATATTGTTGTTCAAGCTTTAATGGTTCATATAACATAAGTCATAATATAGCGTTAGTGGTGAAATTCCTCCTTATGCATATCTCAAAACCTGATGTCCTAGCCAAATTCTGACTTCAGATTTGAAATCAGCACCCAAATTTATTTAAGATCACCCACATTTTGCTCAGTGGAAGACAAGAAATTCATTTTGTTGTCCAATGTTAATTATCTCATCTCTATTTAGATTTCTGCTATTTCTTATAGAATCTCTACCTTCTGAATTAAAAAAAAAGACATTCCAATCTCTTTATCTCTCTCCTCATTCAATGTGTCTACACACACTGTATGATAGATGTTTTAACAATAGTGCAGACTCAGACACACCAGTAATTTTTTAAAAGCCCTAAAACCAGTGGACAGGAAGTGCACACCCCCAACCCATTTAGAGAAAAACACACCTAGAATTTTGTTATTTGGTTATTTAATTAAAAAAAAAAAAAAGGACCAAAGTAGACATCATTAGAGCTCATGAGCATAAATCAGTGATATGGTGGTGCAGTAGTCCAGTGCTTAGTTGTTGGCCTGCTAAAGTCAATGTCTTGCAATGGAAACAGGTGCATCTGATCAATCTCCTTGGCATGGTTTCTTCTCACTTTTCCCAGAGATTTCCTCCATCAGCTGAAAATATAGCTCTAGTAGGATTTCTCTGTCAAAGTCAGAAAGCTGCTGGACTCCATGTAGGCAGGAATAACAATGCCTCATAGCATTACGCTCCTCCACCAGAGTTTTTACCTTGTAAATGTGTGTCAGTATACAGCTATAAAACGTTAATCAATTGTGCAGCAGCTCTGTGGAATGCTTATGGTCATCATGTTTTTAAAAAGTCCCTGCCCATCCCTAAGCACCTAAATTATGATATATATCACACAGTTATAACAGTATTGACCAAAAAACATTTTTCATATTTAAGACTCGTTTAATGAACTTTGTGTTTATTTTGAAAAATAAAGGTAATCCAACATTTCAATTAGATTATAAATGTTTTTTTTGAAGAAAAAAAAAAAATCAAAAGAATCCAAGATTTTTAAAATATTTTAACCAGCCTGAATTCTGATTCAAGACTATCACTGAAATGATTATAATTAAAGTTTAAGAAAACTTGATAATAATAAAAAACAAAAAACAAGAACTGCCTGATTTTATTCAATGCATGTTTTAAGTGTTTTTACATCATCACTTTTTCCACCACAAATTAATGAAAGTGTGTGTTATATCAATATGATGGCTCTGGTTTCTATCCAATGATAAAGCTGGAAAATCTTGCCACAAACCAGTATTCATCATCGTGTTTTTCTCTATTTTTAATATTGGGAGATTTTAGAGCCCGATTTGGTGATTTGTTTACCATCTAAAAAAATTTAGCCACCTACCGATGAATATGGGACAGCAAACATGTACCAAATGTGTAAAAGGTTTCAAGAACCAAGATCATTCCGAAGATAAAGTTGTCGCAAAAGCAAAAGACCCATGCATAACTGTGCTGAACTATATACGGTGTATTAAACCTTGTTTATTTATTTTTTTCATTTTTGTTTATAATATTTTTTTAACAAATGAACAATCTGCTCAAAGACTCACAATAACAGAAACAGGTTAATTAATTAACTGATTCACCCTTACCTTAGCTTTTTGGGCTTTTTCCATAAAGGCTTCATACTGTTTAAGTTTTTCAAAAATCGCTTATAGGTTTCATCAATGGAAGGACCTCGCCAGAACTCTACAAACAAATAATTCATTTATTTTACAGAGAAAAAGATGTGTATATCATAAAACTCAAACATATAGGATTCACACATGCATGTTTATTCCCCAATAAGTGACAATAAATTATTAAAAGTCAAGTTTCAGTTTCAGTATTTGCATGAGCATTTCTAATTTCACAACAGATGTATATTCTGCTGTGTGTGAAATTAACTTTGGTCAATTGACTCTCAACTGTTTATCAAGATGCTCCCTCCATGGGCTGCTACAGGGTTTCCTACAAATCCATTCCAAAACTTCCATGATGTGCATATGCATATATTGTTATTTCATCTTCCTGCCTATGTGGTAAATACATAAAGATGACATCCATCAATAATGTAAGATCCAACTATTTCCTACCAAATACCTGCCTCAAATTATGCTCCAAATTGACTATACTTGGCTCAAATGTAACACAAACCTGTCTCCAACAACATGTATGTCTAAATGTGAAGTAGTAAACGTTTTAAACTTGTTCAGTGAAGAGTATGAATGGCACACATACAAAAGGCATGCCAACATACATATCACAACTGTTAAGGGCAATGGTCTTAATGTTCATCTGTCCACTAGTG
>JACATO010002480.1:0-11290 GCA_018389105.1 Nautilus pompilius
TTTCTTTTACTATCTCACACTCATTTTCCATCTACCTCTTACAAGCTCATTTACATTTTTATTCTACCACTCCACCGATCCCTCTCTAAATCTCCTTTTCAGTCTACCTCTCCATCCCTCCCAATCTCACTCACATTTTCAGTCTAAATGTCGATCTGTGCCTATCTCACTCTCCTTTTCATTCTTGCTCTCCCACCCTCCCAATCTCACTCTCCTTTTCAGTCGACCTCTCCATCCCTCCCAAACTCACTCACATTTTCAGACAACCTCTCCATCCATCCCAATCTTGCTCACATTTTCAGTCTACCTCTCCATCCATCACAATATCACTATCCTTTTCAGTCCACCTCTCCATCCCTCCCAATCTCACTCTCCTTTTCAGTATACCTATCAATCCGTCCCTATGTCAATCTCCAATTCAGTCAACCTCTTCATCCGTCCCAATCACACCCTCATTTTCAGTCAACCGCTCCATCCCTCCCAATCAAAATCTCATTTTCAGTCAACGGCTTCATCCGTCCCAATCTCACTCTCATTTTCAGTAAACCTATGCATCCCTCCCAATCTCACTCTCATTTTCCGTCAACCTATGCATCCCTCCCAATCTCACTCACATTTTCATTCTACCTCTCCATCCCTCCCAATCTCACTCTCATTTTCAGTCAACAGCTTCATCCGTCCCAATTTAACTCTCCTTTTCAATCAACCTATGCACCCCTCCCAATTTCACTCTCCTTTTCAATCAACCTATGCACCCCTCCCAATTTCACTCTCCTTTTCAATCAACCTATGCACCCCTACCAATCTCACTCTCATTTTCCGTCAACCTATGCATCCCTCCCTATTTCACTCTCCTTTGCAGTCAACCTATGCATCCCTCCCAATTTCACTATCCTTTTCAGTCAACCTATGCATCCCTCCCAATTTAACTCTCCTTTTCAGTCAACCTATGCATCCCTCCCAATCTCACTCTCCTTTTCAATCAACCTATGCTCCCCTCCCAATCTCACTCTCCTTTTCAATCAACCTATGCTCCCCTCCCAATCTCACTCTCCTTTTCAATCAACCTATGCACCCCTCCCAATCTCACTCTCCTTTTCAATCAACCTTTGCACACCTCCCAATCTCACTCTTAAACTATGCACCCCTCCCAATCTCACACTCCTTTTCAATCAACTTATGCACCCCTCCCAATCTCACTCTCTTTTTCAATCAACCTATGCACCCCTCCCAATCTCACTCTCCTTTTCAATCAACCTATGCACCCCTCCCTATCTCACTATTATTTTCAGTCAACCGCTCCGTCCGCCCCAACCTCACTCTCCTTTTCAGTCTACCTCTCCATCCCTCCCAATCTCACTCACATTTTCAGACTACCTCTCCATCCCTCCAAATCTCACTCACATTTTCAGTCTACTTGTCAGTCCGCCCCAACATTACTCTCCTTCTCAGTCCACCTCTGCATCCCTCCCAATATCACTCACAGTTTCAATCTACCTCTCCATCCCTCCGAATCTCACTAACATTTTCAGTCAACCTCTCCATCCCTCCCAATCTCACTGTCATTTTCTGTCAACCTATGCACCCCTGCCAACCTCACTCTCCTTTTCAATAAACCTATACACCCCTCCCAATCTCACTCTCCTTTTCAATCAACCTATGCTCCCCTCCCAATCTCACTCTCATTTTCCGTCAACCTATGCATCCCTCCCAATCTCACTCTCATTTTCCGTCAACCTATGCATCCCTCCCAATTTGACTCTCCTTTTCTGTCAACCTATGCATCCCTCCCAATTTCACTCTCCTTTTATGTCAACCTATGCATCCCTCCCAATTTCACACTCCTTTTCTGTCAACCTATGCATCCCTCCCAATTTCACTCTCCTTTTCTGTCAACCTATGCATCCCTCCCAATTTCACTCTGCTTTTCTGTCAACCTATGCATCCCTCCTAATTTCACTCTCCTTTTCAGTCAACCTATGCATCCCTCCCAATTTAACTCTCCTTTTCAATCAACCTATGCACCCCTCCCCATTTCACTCTTCTTTTCAATCAACCTATGCACCCCTCCCAATTTCACTCTCCTTTTCAATCAACCTATGCACCCCTCCCAATCTCACTCTCCTTTTCAATCAACCTATGCACCCCTCCCAATCTCACTCTCCTTTTCAATCAACCTATGCACCCCTCCCAATCTCACTCTCCTTTTCAATCAACCTATGCACCCCTCCCAATCTCACTCTCCTTTTCAGTCTATTTGTCAGTCCGCCCCAATATCACTCTCCTTTTCAGTCCACCTCTCCATCCCTCCCAATCTCACTCACATTTTCAGACTACCTCTCCATCCCTCCCAATCTCACTCACATTTTCAGTCTACCTCTCCATCCCTCCCAATCTCACTCACATTTTCAGTCTACCTCTCCGTCCGCCCCAATCTCACACTCCTATTCAGTCTACTTGTCAGTCCGCCCCAATATCACTCTCCTTTTCAGTCTACCTCTCCATCCCCCCCAATCTCAATCACTTTTCAGTCTACCCCTCTCCATCCAAAATTTCTCGCACACATTTTCAGTCTACCTCTCCATCCATCCCAATCTCGCTCACATTTTCAGTCTACTCTCCTCTCCATCCATCCCAATCTCGCTCACATTTTCAGTCTACCTCTCCGTCCGCCCCAATCTCACACTCCTATTCAGTCTACTTATCAGTCCGCCCCAATATCACTCTCCTATTCAGTCTACCTCTCCATCCCTCCCAATCTCACTCACATTTTCAGTCTACCTCTCCATCCCTCCCAATCTCACTCACATTTTCAGACTACCTCTCCATCCCTCCCAATCTCACTCACATATTCAGTCTACCTCTCAATCCATCCCAATCTCACTCACATGTTCAGGCTACCTCTCCATCTCTCCCAATCTCACTCACATGTTCAGCTACCTCTCCATCCCTCCCAATCTCACTCACATTTTCAGTCTACCTCTCCATCCCTCCCAATCTCACTCACATTTTCAGTCTACCTCTCCATCCCTCCCAATCACACTCACATTTTCAGTCTTCCTCTCCATCCCTCCCAATCACACTCACATTTTCAGACTATCTCTCCATCCCTCCCAATCTCACTCACATTTTAAGACTACCTCTCCATCCCTCACAATCTCACTCGCATTTTCACTCTACCTCTCCATCCCTCCCAATCTCACTCACATTTTCAGACTACCTCTCCGTCCCTCCCAATCTCGCTCACATTTTCAGTCTACCTCTCCGTCCCTCCCAATCTCGCTCACATTTTCAGTCTACCTCTCCGTTCCTCCCAATCTTGCTCTCCTTTTCAGTCAACCTCTCCGTCCGTCCCAACCTAACTCTCCTTTTCAGTCAACCTCTCCGTCAGCCCCAATCTCACTCTCCTTTTCAGTCTACCTCTCCATCCCGCCCCAATTTCACTCTCCTTTTCAGTCTATCTCTCCATCCCTCCCAATCACACTCTCCTGTTCAGTCTACCTCTCCGTCCGTCCCAACCTAACTCTCCTTTTCAGTCAACCTCTCCGTCAGCCCCAATCTCACTCTCCTTTTCAGTCTACCTCTCCATCCCGCCCCAATTTCACTCTCCTTTTCAGTCTATCTCTCCATCCCTCCCAATCTCGTTCACATTTTTCAGACTACCTCTCTGTCCCTCCCAATCTCGCACTCCTTTTCAGTCTACCTATCCGTACGTTCCTATGTCACTCACCTTTTTCAGTCATCGTCTCCGTCCGTCCCAACCTAACTCTCCGTTTCAGTCAACCTCTCCGTCAGCCCAATCTCACGCTCCGGTTTTCAATCACCTTTGCACCCTCCCCAATCTCACTCTCCTTTTCAATTAACCTATGCACCCCTCCCAATCTCACCCTCCTTTTCAATCAACCTATGTACCGCTCCGAATCTCACTCTCCTTTTCAGTTTACATCTCCATCCCTCCGAATCTCACTCACATTTTCAGACTATCTCTCCATCCCTCCGAATCTCACTAACATTTTCAGTCAACCGCTCCATCCATCCCAATCTCTCTCTCCTATTCAGTCTACCTATCCGTACGTTCCTATGTCACTCTTCTTTTCAGTCTATCTATCAATCCGTCCCTATGTCAATCTCCTATTCAGTCATCCTCTTCATCCGTCCCAATGACACCCTCATTTTCAGTCAACCGCTCCATCTCTCACAATCTGACTCTCCTATTCAGTCTACCAATGCATCCCTCCCAATCTCACTCTCATTTTCCGTCAACCTATGCATCCCTCCCAATTTCACTCTCCTTTTCAGTCAACCTATGCATCCCTCCCAATTTCACTATCCTTTTCAGTCAACCTATGCATCCCTCCCAATTTAACTCTCCTTTTCAGTCAACCTATGAATCCCTCCCAATTTCACTCTCCTTTTCAGTCAACCTATGCATCCCTCCCAATTTCACTATCCTTTTCAGTCAACCTATGCATCCCTCCAAATTTAACTCTCCTTTTCAGTCAACCTATGCATCCCTCCCAATCTCACTGTCCTTTTCAATCAACCTATGCATCCCTCCCAATCTCACTCTCCTTTTCAGTCAACCTATGAACCCTTCCCAATCTCTCTCTTCTTTTCAATAAACCTATGCACCCCTCCCAATTTCACTCTCCTTTTCTGTCAACCTATGCAACCTCCCAATTTAACTCTCCTTTTCAATCAACCTATGCATCCCTCCCAATTTAACTCTCGTTTTCAATCAAACTATGAATCCCTCACAATTTCACTCTCCTTTTCAATCAACCAATGCACCCCTCCCAATCTCACTCTCCTTTTTAATAAACCTATGCACCCCTCCCAATCTCACTATTATTCTCAGTCAACCGCTCCATCCCTCACAACCTAACTCTCCTTCTCAGTCCGCCCCAATCTCACTCACATTTTCAGTCTACCACTCCAACCCTCCCAATCTCACTCACATTTTCAGTCTACCCCTCCATCCCTCCCAATCTCATTCACATTTTCAGTCTGCCTCTCCATCCCTCCCAATCTCACTCTAATTTTCAGTCAACAGCTTCATCCGTCCCAATCACACTCTCATTTTCAGTAAACCTATGCATCCCTCTAAATCTCACTCTCATTTTCCGTCAACCTATGCAACCCTCCCAATTTCACTCTCCTTTTCAGTCAACCTATGCATCCCTCCCAATTTAACTCTCCTTTTCAGTCAACATATGCATCCCTCCCAATTTCACTCTCCTTTTCAATTAACCTATGCACCCCCCAATCTCACTCTCTTTTTCAATCAACCTATGCACCCCCCAATCTCACTCTCTTTTTCAATCAACCTATGCACCCCTCCCAATCTCACTCTCCTTTTCAATCAACCTATGCTCCCCTCCCAATCTCACTCTCCTTTTCAATCAACCTTTGCACCCCTCCCAATCTCACTCTCCTTTTCAATAAACCTATGCACCGCTCCCAATCTCACTCTCCTTTTCAATCAACCTTTGCACCCCTGCCAATCTCTCTCCTTTTGTATCAAACTATGCACCCCTCCCAATCAAACTCTCCTTTTCAATCAACCTATGCTCCCCTCCCAATCTCACTCTCCTTTTCAATCAACCTATGCTCCCCTCCCAATCTCACTCTCCTTTTCAATCAACCTTTGCGCCCCTCCCAATCTCACTCTCCTTTTCAATCAACCTATGCGCCCCTCCCAATCTCACTCTCCTTTTCAATCAACCTATGCACCCCTCCCAATCTCACTATTATTCTCAGTCAACCGCTCCATCCCTCCCAACCCAACTCTCCTTTTCAGTCTACTTGTCAGTCCGCCCCAACCTAACTCTCCTTTTCAGTCAACCTCTCCGTCTGCCCCAATCTCACTCACATTTTCAGACTACCTCTCCATCCTTCCCAATCTAACTCACAGTTTCAGTCTACCTCTCCATCCATCCCAATCTCACTAACATTTTCAGTCAACCTCTCCGTCAGCCCCAACCTCACTCTCCTTTTCAGTCTACCTGCCAGTCCGCCCCAATCTCACTCTCCTTTTCAGTCTACCTGCCAGTCCGCCCCAATCTCACTCTCCTTTTCAGTCTACCTCTCCATCCCTCCCAATCTCACTCTCCAGTTCAGTCTACCTCTTCTTCCCTCCCTATCTCACTCACATTTTCAGACTACCTCTCCATCCCTCCGAATCTCACTCACATTTTCAGTCTACCTCTCCTTCCCTCCCAATCTCACTCACATTTTCAGTCTATCTCTCCATCCCTCCCAATCTCACTCACATTTTCAGTCTACCTCTCCATCCCTCCCAATCTCACTCACATTTTCAGTCTACCTCTCCATCCCTCCCAATCTCACTCACATTTTCAGTCTACCTCTCCATCCCTCCCAATCTCACTCACATTTTCAGTCTACCTCTCCATCCCTCCCAATCTCACTCACATTTTCAGTCTACCCCTCCATCCCTCCCAATAACAGTCACATTTTCAGTCTACCCCTCCATCCCTCCCAATCTCACTCACATTTTCAGTCTACCCCTCCATCCATCCCAATCTCACTCACATTTTCAGTCTACCCCTCCATCCCTCCCAATCTCACTCACATTTTCATTCAACCACTCCATCCCTCCCAATCTCACTAACATTTTCAGTCAACCTCTGCGTCAGCCCCAACCTCACTCTCCTTTTCAGTCTACCTGCCAGTCCGCCCCAATCTCACTCTCCTTTTCAGTCTACCTGCCAGTCCGCCCCAATCTCACTCTCCTTTTCAGTCTAACTCTCCATCCCTCCCAACCTCACTCTCCAGTTCAGTCTACCTCTTCTACCCTCCCAATCTCACTCACATTTTCAGACTACCTCTCCATCCCTCACAATCTCACTCACATTTTCAGTCTACCTCTCCATCCCTCCCAATCTCACTCACATTTTCAGTCTACCTCTCCATCCATCCCAATCTCGCTCACATTTTCAGACTACCTCTCCGTCCCTCCCAATCTCGCTCTCCTTTTCAGTCTACCTATCCGTACGTTCCTATGTCACTCACCTTTTCAGTCAACCTCTCCGTCCGTCCCAACCTAACTCTCCTTTTCAGTCAACCTCTCCGTCCGCCCCAATCTCACTCTCCTTTTCAATCAACCTTTGCACCCCTCCCAATCTCACTCTCCTTTTCAATTAACCTATGCACCCCTCCCAATCTCACCCTCCTTTTCAATCAACCTATGTACCGCTCCGAATCTCACTCTCCTTTTCAGTTTACATCTCCATCCCTCCGAATCTCACTCACACATTTCAGACTATCTCTCCATCCCTCCGAATCTCACTAACATTTTCAGTCAACCGCTCCATCCATCCCAATCTCTCTCTCCTATTCAGTCTACCTATCCGTACGTTCCTATGTCACTCTTCTTTTCAGTCTATCTATCAATCCGTCCCTATGTCAATCTCCTATTCAGTCATCCTCTTCATCCGTCCCAATGACACCCTCATTTTCAGTCAACCGCTCCATCTCTCACAATCTGACTCTCCTATTCAGTCTACCAATGCATCCCTCCCAATCTCACTCTCATTTTCCGTCAACCTATGCATCCCTCCCAATTTCACTCTCCTTTTCAGTCAACCTATGCATCCCTCCCAATTTCACTATCCTTTTCAGTCAACCTATGCATCCCTCCCAATTTAACTCTCCTTTTCAGTCAACCTATGAATCCCCTCCCAATTTAACTCTCCTTTTCAGTCAACCTATGAATCCCTCCCAATTTCACTCTCCTTTTCAGTCAACCTATGCATCCCTCCCAATCTCACTCTCCTTTTCAATCAACCTATGAACCCTTCCCAATCTCTCTCTTCTTTTCAATAAACCTATGCACCCCTCCCAATTTCACTCTCTTTTCTGTCAACTATGCAACCTCCCAATTTAACTCTCTTTTCAATCAACCTATGCATCCCTCCCAATTTAACTCTCGTTTTCAATCAAACTATGAATCCCTCACAATTTCACTCTCCTTTTCAATCAACCAATGCACCCCTCCCAATCTCACTCTCCTTTTTAATAAACCTATGCATCCCTCCCAATTTAACTCTCCTTTTCAGTCAACCTATGCATCCCTCCCAATTTAACTCTCCTTTTCAATCAACCTATGAATCCCTCCCAATTTCACAATCCTTTTCAGTCAACCTATGAATCCCTCCCAATTTAACTCTCCTTTTCAATCAACCTCTGCACCCCTCCCAATTCCACTCTCCTTTTCAATCAACCTATGCACCCCTCCCAATTTCACTCTCCTTTTCAATAAACCTATTCACCCCTCCCAATCTCACTCTCCTTTTCAATAAACCTATGCACCCCTCCCAATCTCACTCTCCTTTTCAATCAACCTTTGCACCCCTCCCAATCTCTCTCTTTTCAATCAACCTATGCTCCCTTCCCAATCTCACTTTCCTTTTCAATCAACCTATGCTCCCCTCCCAATGTCACTCTCCTTTACAATCAACCTATGCATCCCTCCCAATCTAACTCTCCTTTTCAATCAACGTATGCACCCTTCCCAATCTCTCTCTCCTTTTCAATCAACCTATGCACCCCTCCCAATCTCACTATTCTTCTCAGTCAACCGCTCCATCCCTCACAACCTAACTCTCCTTCTATGTCCGCCCCAATCTCACTCACATTTTCAGTCTACCACTCCAACCCTCCCAATCTCACTCACATTTTCAGTCTACCCCTCCATCCCTCCCAATCTCACTCACATTTTCAGTCTACCTCTCCATCCCTCCCAATCTCACTCTCATTTTCAGTCAACAGCTTCATCCGTCCCAATCTCACTCTCATTTTCCGTCAACCTATGCATCCCTCCCAATTTCACTCTCCTTTTCAGTCAACCTATGCATCCCTCCCAATTTAACTCTCCTTTTCAGTCAACCTATGCATCCCTCCCAATTTAACTCTCCTTTTCAGTCAACCTATGCATCCCTCCCAATTTAACTCTCCTTTTCAGTCAACCTATGCACCCCTCCCAATCTCACTCTCCTTTTCAATCAACCTATGCTCCCCTCCCAATCTCACTCTCCTTTTCAATCAACCTTGCACCCCCCAATCTCACTCTCCTTTCAATAAAAACCTATGCACCGCTCCCAATCTCACTCTCCTTTTCAATCAAACCTTTGCACCCCTGCCAATCTCTCTCCTTTGTATCAAACTATGCACCCCTCCCAATCAAACTCTCCTTTTCAATCAACCTATGCTCCCCTCCCAATCTCACTCTCCTTTTCAATCAACCTATGCTCCCCTCCCAATCTCACTCTCCTTTTCAATCAACCTATGCATCCCTCCCAATTTAACTCTCCTTTTCAGTCAACCTATGCATCCCTCCCAATTTAACTCTCCTTTTCAATCAACCTATGAATCCCTCCCAATTTCACAATCCTTTTCAGTCAACCTTGAATCCCTCCCAATTTAACTCTCCTTTTCAATCAACCTCTGCACCCCTCCCAATTCCACTCTCCTTTTCAATCAACCTATGCACCCCTCCCAATTTCACTCTCCTTTTCAATAAACCTATTCACCCCTCCCAAATCTCACTCTCCTTTTCAATAAACCTATGCACCCCTCCCAATCTCACTCTCCTTTTCAATCAACCTTTGCACCCCTCCCAATCTCTCTCTTTTCAATCAACCTATGCTCCCTTCCCAATCTCACTTTCCTTTTCAATCAACCTATGCTCCCCTCCCAATGTCACTCTCCTTTACAATCAACCTATGCATCCCTCCCAATCTAACTCTCCTTTTCAATCAACCTATGCACCCTTCCCAATCTCTCTCTCCTTTTCAATCAACCTATGCACCCCTCCCAATCTCACTATTATTCTCAGTCAACCGCTCCATCCCTCACAACCTAAACTCTCCTTCTATGTCCGCCCCCAATCTCACTCACATTTCAGTCTACCTCTCCATCCCTCCAATCTCACTCACATTTTCAGTCTACCTCTCCATCCCTCCCAATCTCACTCACATTTTCAGTCTACCTCTCCATCCCTCCCAATCTCACTCTCATTTTCAGTCAACAGCTTCATCCGTCCCAATCTCACTCTCATTTTCAGTAAACCTATGCATCCCTCTCAATCTCACTCTCATTTTCCGTCAACCTATGCA
The DNA here is from genome assembly GCA_018389105.1 of Nautilus pompilius. Lineage (NCBI taxonomy): Eukaryota > Metazoa > Mollusca > Cephalopoda > Nautilida > Nautilidae > Nautilus > Nautilus pompilius. Next base: position 10,137 of record JACATO010002480.1, read on the forward strand.
TCCCTCCCAATTTCACTCTCCTTTTCAGTCAACCTATGCATCCCTCCCAATTTAACTCTCCTTTTCAGTCAACCTATGCATCCCTCCCAATTTCACTCTCCTTTTCAATCAACCTATGCACCCCTCCCAATTTCACTCTCCTTTTCAATCAACCTATGCACCCCTCCCAATTTCACTCTCCTTTTCAATCAACCTATGCACCCCCCAATCTCACTCTCTTTTTCAATCAACCTATGCACCCCCCAATCTCACTCTCTTTTTCAATCAACCTATGCACCCCTCCCAATCTCACTCTCCTTTTCAATCAACCTATGCTCCCCTCCCAATCTCACTCTCCTTTTCAATCAACCTTTGCACCCCTCCCAATCTCACTTCCTTTTCAATAAACCTATGCACCGCTCCCAATCTCACTCTCCTTTTCAATCAACCTTTGCACCCCTGCCAACTCTCTCCTTTTGTATCAAAACTATGCACCCCTCCCAATCAAACTCCCCTTTCAATCACCTATGCTCCCCTCCCAATCTCACTCTCCTTTTCAATCAACCTATGCACCCCTCCCAATCTCACTCTCCTTTTCAATCAACCTATGCACCCCTCCCAATCTCACTCTCCTTTTCAATCAACCTATGCACCCCTCCCAATCTCACTATTATTCTCAGTCAACCGCTCCATCCCTCCCAACCTAACTCTCCTTTTCAGTCTACTTGTCAGTCCGCCCCAACCTAACTCTCCTTTTCAGTCAACCTCTCCGTCTGCCCCCAATCTCACTCACATTTTCAGACTACCTCTCCATCCTTCCCAATCTAACTCACAGTTTCAGTCTACCTCTCCATCCATCCCAATATCACGAAACATTTTCAGTCACCTCTCCGTCAGCCCCCAACCTCACTCTCCTTTTCAGTCTACCTGCCAGTCCGCCCAATCTCACTCTCCTTTCAGTCTACCTGCCAGTCCGCCCCAATCTCACTTCCTTTTCAGTCTACCTCTCCATCCTCCCAATCTCACTCTCCAGTTCAGTCTACCTCTTCTTCCCTCCCTATCTTCACTCACATTTTCAGACTACCTCTCCATCCCTCCGAATCTCACTCACATTTTCAGTCTAACCTCTCCTCCCTCCCAATCTCACTCCATTTTCAGTTCTATTCTCGATCCCT
>JACATO010002481.1:0-37414 GCA_018389105.1 Nautilus pompilius
ACATGAATCAGACAGAACATCTCTTCTTTGAATAACATTGCAACTGTATCCAAAACAAAGCGCGCCGGATTAAGTCTATCGGACATATGGGATTTGACCACCCCACACCCCCCCACAAAAAGAACTCCAAATTTCCAAATTACCAACCAACACACCCCCTAGGCCAACACAAAAATCAACACCTCAGCGGATCTCTGATTGGATGAAATGATACACACATCCAAGAAATTTCCATGATGAATACCACGCACCAGTAAAAGTAATATAGGAGAGATGTAAAGACAAAACTAACTTACTTGCCTTTAAGTGGTGTAATGTATCCTCCTTTCTATGCCAATCCCTTACACCGTACTTCCCATGTTTGGCCATAATACCACAACAAACTTTACAACTTCTAGCTTAAAAAGATATCGTGTGAGATTTGCCGTGACTTTACAGGAGGCATTTTAAGAAGAGGTAGAGGAGTTGTTGGGAATAATGTATAATAATAGATAGAATGTAACTGGTGAGCATGGGCTAGTTGTTGGTTAAATAATTTCACATGCTTGCTTCAGCGAGTGCATTAACAGTGAAATGCTCACCTAATTAGTAAACATTCCTGGAAATAATCGATGTAGTCTGATTCAATGAATAATTTTACAGTTTTATTTCAGAAAATTCTTTTTTTTTCAAAGCTCCTAATTTCAAACGACTGTCAATAATTTAGTCAATTTGGAGTTTGAGTCAAAACCTTGACTTCCTGAGGAAAAAATCTATTACTGAATAACAAAAGAACTTTGAAGTAGCATCATTAGTAAATATGGCTGCTGTTGTGGTCACACACAAGGACATCTAAGCAAAACACCCCTCTCTCTCTTGCCTTGCCCAGTACCCAGGTGTGAGGTTAAATTTGAGTTATGATGTAAAGCTACAATCTCACAAATATATCAGCCCATTTTTTTTTTCTTTCCATTTGATCTTTTGTAATGTAGAAAAATAATTCCATACGTTGTGAGGTTTATTTACTGCCGAAGTATTTTGTTTCTTTGTATTCATCACTTTGATAGATTTTAGTTAATTTTTTTATTGAAAATAATCATCAAATTGTGTTGATTTTTTAGTAGAGATTTCTAAGTTTTTCTTTGTTGTTTTCTCTTCAGTTATTTTGCAAGTCTTATCGAGTATTTACTTCTTAACTTAAAAAAAAAGACAGAAGGATACAGAAATTTAATCTGAAATTTTTAAATATACGAGCCATTTAAAAATTGTGTTTTAAAGGTTTTAAAACTCATCCATTTGTAACAGTTAAAACTGCAGCAGTAATAATTCAGGGATTGCTTGTTGGCTTTCTTTTTAGGATATCTTTTAAATCACCGGATATTTAACTTTTGTATGCCCGCAGACGGTTGAGGTATGTTCGTGCCATCCTACAGAAAATCATGAGTCAGACAGAACAAAAGCACAGTTTGTCATTTCCATTGTTTGAACTCTGCTGAACCATACGATGATAAGTGTGCATAAGAGAGATTTTTACGTGTTTCACGATATTGTCTGCGTTCTTCTAATTTTGTCACAGCATACTCCTTTGAAAATGCATTCTCAGCGGCTTGGACACACACACGCACATGCATTTCAGAATCTGTGATTTGTACAATCTGCTAAAGGTTTTATTAACCATTGGACCTACCCCAATTTATGGCAAAATAATACATAGAAAATTTAAAACTTGTAGAAATAAAAAGAAATTATGTAAAAATCAATCTTAAAGTTACCCTCAAAATTATTTTGTTGTCTTAAAATAATAATCCTTTTTACTTGTTAAAAAGATAATAGAAACAATACTTACTCTCTACATTCAAACACAATTCTGGTGATGTATCACGGTCAGTCTTACATTTCCAGCAGTTGTTAGCAGTGGTGACTGAATCTATATGCAGCACTGATGTTGTCTGATTATGTGTTGATTTGTAGCCAGACACAGAACTACATGAACTAGTTGCAATGCATGTTATAAAAGATCTGTTATTTCTTAACCATTCCAAAGAAACGTAGAGGTATATTTGCAAATCAATGTCACGGGTTTGTTCTCCAACACATTTTTTTGGCCCAGTCAAGGTAACTGCTCCTTAAAAATAAAGAATTAAAACAGCATAAATATTTGCAGGAAGATGTCTAATGGTGGCTAAAAATAAATAGAAATGGCTTGTGTGTGTGTGCGTTCTTCATACCTTAAAGGTGTAACATCAATAACTGTGCAATGTTCATTTATGATCAGTCACCTATTTAGAACCAAACAAGAAACACCAACAAATACAGGTTTTTAAGATTATTTTTAAAAGATTTAAGATTAAAAGTAAAAAATCCATGTTTTCACACCAGAAATAAATGTATTAAAAAAAAAAAATAGCACATTTATCTTCTTTCTGAGCAATATGTTTTATTCTGGAACACTTGTATAAAGTAAGGATTTATTGGCAGAGAGCCACCACCTCAAAGCCTGTTATCTGACTGGACTAGTATAATTCCTGATATCAAATCCCAATAGTTGTGCCCAGTTTCTGGTTACTTTTTCCGCTATTTTTCATTTCATTCTATGCCACCACTTCTCTAACAGATTTAAATGTAAACTGTTTCCTGTTCGTTAAATACTAAAACCATGAAGTGGTGCTAATATATTTAAAAGAAAGAAAAAAATTTCAGAACTCAGATTATTTTATAGAAGTAATAAAACAATTTCAAAAATATTTACATGCAATTATTTACATTCTGTATGCAGCACAAAATATTAACACGTGCAGCTTACATCGCTGAAATGACTCTCATTATATCTACAAGCTGTACGTGCTGCTGCTCTTTTCAATTGTCATCTCAATATGAATTGCCACAACCTCCCTGTATTAATCACCCTTTTTTCCGTCAAAAGCAAGTTTTTTTGTTCATTTAACCACTGACTATAGCTACCAACTTTAAGCCAGTTTTCATTCAGCACACTTTTCCACTTAGGAGCAAAACCTAAATTATTTGGGGGGGGTCACATTGTTATGAACCAGTCAGAACAATGCCAAGTCCTTCGTAATACTGTTGCATCACATTGCTGGCTAGAGTACTTCTATGCTCATGAATATTAATGAGCTGTCTGTGCATATCATTTAGCTACATTGTGGAACAATCTTCCAGATAAATGAGATGTTGGAATAACTTTCAAACATGTTTATAATCATGGAGAGATATTTGAAAAATATACTGCGAGGTTCAGGTATCAAAACCCAGTGTCTATTTTTTATTCACTGCATCACATTATCAATCATCAGAACATCTCTGTCGTTTGTATTATTGAATCTCATACTTTAAAAAGCCAAACGCGTCAGTTTTATCTATCTTCGACATTGTGATTTTGAGATAATACAGCACACTCAAATGAAGAAATTCAACTCCAAATTTCTCTTATTAAGTTATCTGACATATTGGATTTGCACCTAGGCCAACACAAAAATCAACACGCTCAGCGGATCTCTGATTGGATGAAATGATACACACATCCAAGAAATTTCCATGATGAATACCACGCACCAGTAAAAGTAATATAGGGAGAGATGTAAAGACACTAACTTACTTGGCCTTTAGAGTGTGTAATGTATCCTCCTTTCTATGCCAATCCCTTACACCGTACTTCCCATGTTTGGCCATAATACCACAACAAACTTTACAACTTCTAGCTAAAAAGATATCGTGTGAGATTTGCGTGACTTTACAGGAGGCATTTTAAGATGAGGTAGAGGAGTTGTTGGGAATATGTATACATATAGATAGAATGTAACTGGTGAGCATGGGCGAGTTGTTGGTTAAATAATTTCACATGCTTCAGCGAGTGCATTAACAGTGAAATGCTCACCTAATTAGTAAACATTCCTGGAATAACCGATGTAGTCTGATTCAAATGAATAATTTGACAGTTTATTTCAGAAAATTTCTTTTTTTAAAATCATCAAAGCAATTTCAATGACTGTCCATAATTTAGTCAATTTGGAGTTTGAGTCAAAACCTTGACTTCCTGAGGAAAAAATCTATTACTGAAATAACAAAAGAACTTTGAAGTAGCATCATTAGTAAATATGGCTGCTGTCGTGGTCACACACAGAGGACATCTAAGCAAAACACCCCTCTCTCTTTGCCAGTACCAGGTGTGAGGTAAATTTGAGTTATGTTAAAGCTAAAATCTCACAAATATATCAGCATTTTTTTTTGCTTTCCATTTGATCTTTTGTAATGTAGAAAATAATTCCATACTTTGTTAGGTTTATTTACTGCAGAAGTATTTTTGTTCTTTGTATTCATCACTTTGATAGATTTTAGTTAATTTTTTTATTGAAAAATAATCATAAAATTGTGTTGATTTTAGTAGAGATTTATAAGTTTTTCTTTGTTGTTTTCTCTTCAGTTATTTGCAAGTCTTATAGAGTATTTACTTCTTAACTTAAAAAAAAAGACAGAAGGATACAGAAATTTAATCTGAAATATTTAAATATACGAGCCATTTAAAATTGTGTAATTTTAAAGGTTTTAAACTCATCCATTTGTAACAGTTAAACTGCAGCAGTAATAATTCAGGGATTGCTTTGGCTTTCTTATTTAGGATATCTTTTAAATCACCGGATATTTAACTTTTGTATGCCAGCAGACGGTTGAGGTATGTTCGTGCCATCCTACAGAAAATCATGAGTCAGACAGAACAAAGCACAGTTTGTCATTTCCATTGTTTGAACTCTGCTGAACCATACGATGATAAGTGTGCATAAGAGAGATTTTATACTTGTTTCACGATATGTCTGCGTTCTTCTAATTTGTCACAGCATACTCCTTTGAAAATGCATTCTCAGCGGCTTGGACACACACACGCACATGCATTTCAGAATCTGTGATTTGTACAATCTGCTAAATGGTTTTATTAACCATTGGACCTACCCCAATTTATGGCAAAATAATACATAGAAAATTTAAAACTTGTAGAAATAAAAAGAAATTATGTAAAAATCAATCTTAAAGTTACCTCAAAATTATTTTGTCTTTAAAATAATAATCTTTTTACTTGTTAAAAAGATAATAGAAACAATACTTACTCTCTACATTCAAACACAATTCTGGTGATGTATCCACGGTCAGTCTTACATTTCCAGCAGTTGTTAGCAGTGGTGACTGAATCTATATGCAGCACTGATGTTGTCTGATTTATTGTTGATTTGTAGCCAGACACAGAACTACATGAACTAGTTGCAATGCATGTTATAAAAGATCTGTTATTTCTTAACCATTCCAAAGAAAACGTAGAGGTATATTTGCAAATCAATGTCACGGGTTTGTTCTCCAACACATTTTTTGGCCCAGTCAAGGTAACTGCTCCTTAAAAATAAAGAATTAAAACAGCATAAATATTTGCAGGAAGATGTCTAATGGTGGCTAAAAATAAATAGAAATGGCTTGTGTGTGTGTGCGTTCTTCATACCTTAAAGGTGTAACATCAATAACTGTGCAATGTTCATTTATGATCAGTCACCTATTTAGAACCAAACAAGAAACACCAACAAATACAGGTTTTTAAGATTATTTTTAAAAGATTTAAGATTAAAAGTAAAAAATCCATGTTTTCACCAGAAATAAATGTATTAAAAAAAGAAAAATAGCACATTTATCTTCTTTCTGAGCAATATGTTTTATTCTGGAACACTTGTATAAAGTAAGGATTTATTGGCAGAAAGCCACCACCTCAAAGCCTGTTATCTGACTGGACTAGTATAATTCCTGATATCAAATCCCAATAGTTGTGCCCAGTTTCTGGTTACTTTTTCCGCTATTTTTCATTTCATTCTATGCCACCACTTCTCTAACAGATTTAAATGTAAACTGTTTCCTGTTCGTTAAATACTAAAACCATGAAGTGGTGCTAATATATTTAAAAGAAAGAAAAAAATTTCAGAACTCAGATTATTTTATAGAAGTAATAAAACAATTTCAAAAATATTTACATGCAATTTATTTACATTCTGTATGCAGCACAAAATATTAACACGTGCAGCTTACATCGCTGAAATGACTCTCATTATATCTACAAGCTGTACGTGCTGCTGCTCTTTTTCAATTTGTCATCTCAATATGAATTGCCACAACCTCCCTGTATTAATCACCCTTTTTTCCGTCAAAAGCAAGTTTTTTTGTTCATTTAACCACTGACTATAGCTACCAACTTTAAGCCAGTTTTCATTCAGCACTTTTCCACTTAGGAGCAAAACCTAAATTATTTGGGGGGGGTCACATTGTTATGAACCAGTCAGAACAATGCCAAGTCCTTCGTAATACTGTTGCATCACATTGCTGGCTAGAGTACTTCTATGCTCATGAATATTAATGAGCTGTCTGTGCATATCATTTAGCTACATTGTGGAACAATCTTTCAGATAAATGAGGTGTTGGAATAACTTTTAAACTTGTTTATAATCATGGAGAGATATTTGAAAAATATACTACTGCGAGGTTCAGGTATCAAAACCCAGTGTCTATTTTTATTCACTGCATCACATTATCAATCATCAGGCAACTCTGTCGTTTGTATTATTGAATCTCATACTTTAAAAAGCCAAACGCGTCAGTTTTATCTATCTTCGACATTGTGATTTTGAGATAATACAGCACACTCAAATGAAGAAATTCAACTCCAAATTTCTCTTATTAAGTTATCTGACATATTGGATTTGCACCTAGGCCAACACAAAAATCAACACGCTCAGCGGATCTCTGATTGGATGAAATGATACACACATCCAAGAAATTTCCATGATGAATACCACGCACCAGTAAAAGTAATATAGGGAGAGATGTAAAGACACTAACTTACTTGGCCTTTAGAGTGTGTAATGTATCCTCCTTTCTATGCCAATCCCTTACACCGTACTTCCCATGTTTGGCCATAATACCACAACAAACTTTACAACTTCTAGCTTAAAAAGATATCGTGTGAGATTTGCGTGACTTTACAGGAGGCATTTTAAGATGAGGTAGAGGAGTTGTTGGGAATATGTATACATATAGATAGAATGTAACTGGTGAGCATGGGCTAGTTGTTGGTTAAATAATTTCACATGCTTCAGCGAGTGCATTAACAGTGAAATGCTCACCTAATTAGTAAACATTCCTGGAAATAACCGATGTAGTCTGATTCAAATGAATAATTTGACAGTTTATTTCAGAAAATTTCTTTTTTTAAAATCATCAAAGCAATTTCAATGACTGTCAATAATTTAGTCAATTTGGAGTTTGAGTCAAAACCTTGACTTCCTGAGGAAAAAATCTATTACTGAATAATAACAAAAGAACTTTGAAGTAGCATCATTAGTAAATATGGCTGCTGTTGTGGTCACACACAGAGGACATCTAAGCAAAACACCCTCTCTCTTTGCCAGTACCAGGTGTGAGGTAAATTTGAGTTATGTTAAAGCTAAAATCTCACAAATATATCAGCCATTTTTTTTTCTTTCCATTTGATCTTTTGTAATGTAGAAAATAATTCCATACTTTGTGAGGTTTATTTACTGCAGAAGTATTTGTTCTTTGTATTCATCACTTTGATAGATTTTAGTTAATTTTTTTATTGAAAAATAATCATAAAATTGTGTTGATTTTAGTAGAGATTTATAAGTTTTTCTTTGTTGTTTTCTCTTCAGTTATTTGCAAGTCTTAGAGTATTTACTTCTTAACTTAAAAAAAAAACAGAAGGATACAGAAATTTAATCTGAAATATTTAAATATACGAGCCATTTAAAATTGTGTAATTTTAAGGTTTTAAACTCATCCATTTGTAACAGTTAAACTGCAGCAGTAATAATTCAGGGATTGCTTTGGCTTTCTTATTTAGGATATCTTTTAAATCACCGGATATTTAACTTTTGTATGCCAGCAGACGGTTGAGGTATGTTCGTGCCATCCTACAGAAAATCATGAGTCAGACAGAACAAAGCACAGTTTGTCATTTCCATTGTTTGAACTCTGCTGAACCATACGATGATAAGTGTGCATAAGAGAGATTTTATACTTGTTTCACGATATTGTCTGCGTTCTTCTAATTTGTCACAGCATACTCCTTTGAAAATGCATTCTCAGCGGCTTGGACACACACACGCACATGCATTTCAGAATCTGTGATTTGTACAATCTGCTAAATGGTTTTATTAACCATTGGACCTACCCCCATTTATGGCAAAATAATACATAGAAAATTTAAAACTTGTAGAAATAAAAAGAAATTATGTAAAAATCAATCTTAAAGTTACCTCAAAATTATTTTGTCTTTAAATAATAATCCTTTTTACTTGTTAAAAAGATAATAGAAACAATACTTACTCTCTACATTCAAACACAATTCTGGTGATGTACACGGTCAGGCTTACATTTCCAGCAGTTGTTAGCAGTGGTGACTGAATCTATATGCAGCACTGATGTTGTCTGATTTATTGTTGATTTGTAGCCAGACACAGAACTACATGAACTAGTTGCAATGCATGTTATAAAAGATCTGTTATTTTCTTAACCATTCCAAAGAAAACGTAGAGGTATATTTGCAAATCAATGTCACGGGTTTGTTCTCCAACACATTTTTTTGCCCAGTCAAGGTAACTGCTCCTTAAAAATAAAGAATTAAAACAGCATAAATATTTGCAGGAAGATGTCTAATGGTGGCTAAAAATAAATAGAAATGGCTTGTGTGTGTGTGGTGTTCTTCATACCTTAAAAGGTGTAACATCAATAACTGTGCAATGTTCATTTATGATCAGTCACCTATTTAGAACCAAACAAGAAACACCTACAGGTTTTTAAGATTATTTTTAAAGATTTTAAGATTAAAAGTAAAAAATCCATGTTTTCACCAGAAATAAATGTATTAAAAAAAGAGAAAATAGCACATTTATCTTCTTTCTGAGCAATATGTTTTATTCTGGAACACTTGTATAAAGTAAGGATTTATTGGCAGTGGCAAAGCCACCACCTCAAAGCCTGTTATCTGACTGGACTAGTATAATTCCTGATATCAAATCCCAATAGTTGTGCCCAGTTTTTTCTTTTTACTTTTTCCGCTATTTTTCATTTCATTCTATGCCACCACTTCTCTAACAGATTTAAATGTAAACTGTTTTCCTGTTCGTTAAATACTAAAACCATGAAGTGGTGCTAATATATTTAAAAGAAAGAAAAAATTTCAGAACTCAGATTATTTTAATAGAAGTAATAAAACAATTTCAAAAATATTTACATGCAATTTATTTACATTCTGTATGCAACACAAATATTAACACGTGCAGCTTACATCGCTGAAATGACTCTCATTATATCTACAAGCTGTACGTGCTGCTGCTCTTTTCAATTTGTCATCTCAATATGAATTGCCACAACCTCCCTGTATTAATCACCCTTTTTCCGTCAAAAGCAAGTTTTTTTGTTCATTTAACCACTGACTATAGCTACCAACTTTAAGCCAGTTTTCATTCAGCACTTTTCCACTTAGGAGCAAAACCTAAATTATTTGGGGGGGGCACATTGTTATGAACCAGTCAGAACAATGCCAAGTCCTTCGTAATACTGTTGCATCACATTGCTGGCTAGAGTACTTCTATGCTCATGAATATTAATGAGCTCCTGTGCATATCATTTAGCTACATTGTGGAACAATCTTCCAGATAAATGAGATGTTGGAATAACTTTCAAACATGTTTATAATCATGGAGAGATATTTGAAAAATATACTGCGAGGTTCAGGTATCAAAACCCAGTGTCTTTTTATTCACTGCATCACATTATCAATCATCAGGCCAATCTCTGTCGTTTGTTATTATTGAATCTCATACTTTAAAAAGCCAAACGCGTCAGTTTTATCTATCTTCGACATTGTGATTTTGAGATAATACAGCACACTCAAATGAAGAAATTCAACTCCAAATTTCTCTTATTAAGTTATCTGACATATTGGATTTGCACCTAGGCCAACACAAAAATCAAAATGCTCAGCTGATCTCTGATTGGATGAAATGATACACACATCCAAGAAATGGCCATGATGAATACCACGCACCAGTAAAAGTAATATAGGGAGAGATGTAAAGACACTAACTTACTTGGCCTTTAGAGTGTGTAATGTATCCTCCTTTCTATGCCAATCCCTTACACCGTACTTCCCATGTTTGGCCATAATACCACAACAAACTTTACAACTTCTAGCTTAAAAAGATATCCGTGTGAGATTTTGCGTGACTTTACAGGAGGCATTTTAGATGGGGTAGAGGAGTTGTTGGGAATATGTATACATATAGATAGAATGGTACTGGTGAGCATGGGCTAGTTGTTGGTTAAATAAATTTTCACATGCTTCAGTGAGTGCATTAACAGTGAAATGCTCACCTAATTAGTAAATATTCCTGGAAATAATCGATGTAGTCTGATTCAAATGAATAATTTTACAGTTTTTTTCAGAAAATTTCTTTTTTAAATCATCAAAGCAATTTCAAATGACTGTCAATAATTTAGTCAATTTGAGTTTGAGTCAAAACTTGACTTCCTGAGGAAAAAAAATTACTGATTTAAATGCAAAAAATACAGTAGTTTCTCTTGTTCAGTTATTTCCTTAGTATGGTTTCCTTTATCATTACATATTAAACTTTTCCACCATAATCTACGATATCTCCTCTACAAAACCTTTGCAGTTATGTTTACTTTAATATCATGACTGCAAATTATATGCAAATTAAATGTATCACATTGTGCTCAACTCTAGTAATTCCTTCCTACTTCCATCTTCCAATAACAAAACCATAAAAATTATATTTAATGTTAAACTATTTATTTTTTGTTTCACAAATATATATATATATTATATATGTTTCTGATATCAGAGCTGATAATAGAATTTTTAAAAATTTCAAATCCTTTGTTTAATATTCAAAGAAAAGATGATTTAATTCTCATTTACATAAATTTTCATTTAATTGTAATAAGATTTTATATAATTTATAGATTGTGGCACAAAAAGTATTACTACAAGTTCATTAATTTTAAAGTATGTTAAACTACCAAATTTCTAAATTACTATTTACTCCATGTATTTTACAATGAAATAGGATCTTAAATAAAATTCTAACATGTACAATTAACAGCAGTTTGTGAGTTTATCCAAAAGGCGTATTCAGAAGAGAATGTCACAATACTAAACTCTTTTAAGAAGGAATGGAAATGAATTTGAAATATTATTCTCAGAAAGTATATCAAGTAAATGAATTCCACTTCCTTTTACAAGCAAAAATTTGCTTTAATATTGTCCTTCAGTAGTTACTGGATACTTCCTATCTAATCAAAAAATGTTTGCATGTTTCATACAATAACTGACTGTGACATTGGAGCATCTTTACCATTATAAATACCTTAAGTACTGATCTCTGCTTAGGAAATAACAACAAACTACTTCATGGCAAATAGTAAAATCAAAAGGGAAGGAATCATGGCAGTAAAATGTAGGGAGATAGTAAATAAAATCGTCTGGTAACCGTAAAACAACCTCAAATGGAAATAAATCCTATTCCATTTCGACTGGGGTCAAAGGTTATTACTTACCATTAAACTGGGGGACTAGTATCAAATACCTTACCAAACAAAACCTGGTGAGGTCAAAAAGTACATTGACACCACCTTTGTGAGGAGGGAGTAAAAAAATCAGCTGAGGATAATATGACAGGGCTCACATGATCAAAACCTTTCCCACTCAGAGAAACTGCAGGTGGTACGGACCGCCTCAGACATAACATGATCCAGGACTGATGGGATCACAAATGATATGATCGCACAATGCCAAATCATGGAAGAAACTGGCACTTTCATTTTCAGCAGATTATCGCATGAAAATAAAATACCGATTCCGTTATTCTTCCAATTATCAAGAAAAGAACCTCTAGGTATAAATATGTGATTGGACCACAAACAGAATCTGGGGGTTGTTCACTTTTATCTAACTAGGGAACTGGAACAGGGAGTCATACAGGGAATGGGAAGTAATATGATAATTTCTCTAGTGGAGAGAAAAACTGGATGATCCACTGGATCACAGAATTTTGAGACTATGTGTTTTTTGTTGTTTCCAGTTTTAGTTATCATTCTGACATTTCCAGAAAATGTTACAAAAAAATTTATGAATGAAAATGTTTATATTTCAGACAGATTTGGGTAAATGACCAAAGGATATAAGGGTAAATCTGCCTTGATTTTCTGTTCAGAGTAGCATCTGGGCTCGATTATTATCTATGGTTGAGCAATGGCTGCTCAGATGTGAGGGATGCTTCACAGACGGGACCACCTGTAACAGGTGAGTTTTATAGGATTGAACAACAATCGATTTAGATGTTTTTTGTACTACACATCTAAACATCTGCGGTAACAAATGAGTTACCATAAATCAGCTACAGAACTGTAGGGGTGTAAACTGTAAAAATGAAGCATCAAACTGCTTGAGAGGTGCCAGTCTTAATAAAAGGGTCACCTGGGAGATCTTCGTAACATAAGGATCAGCATCAGTCTGATAAAAATCAGAGCAAAGTTCATGAAAGATACAGAATCGATGGTGATTTAAAATATTTATCCTAAAATATGTAAAAAATATAAGATGAAAAGCATCAAGGAAACCAAATATCAAACAAAAAATAAACTTCACCTTCTAACGGACATCAGCCAAATATTCAAGAGAAAAGAAATGAGGAAGAGTCTCTGACTCTCTGCTGTTCAGGGAACAGATGATGAAGATGTGCTGCCATTGGGCAACAAACATTCTAAAAATGACAAGATGCCAGTTACACCTTGCACTTTTGATTTAAAATTGTTTATGTCATTAAAAAACATCCTGCTTCTCTCTGACTTTGTACAATGGTTAGCACTCACCACCAGAATTTGGTTTTAACTCAATCACCTGCCGCAGTCAGGCTGAGCAATGTAAGGATTTCTGCCAAACAACTGAAAATTACAGAATTCTCAGAAAATCAGACCTGATCAAAATAAACCATAATTCATTCATTCTTCTCTGTTCTCTTACTGTTACAGTGAACCAGTTTTTATTCTTCTCTGTGGCAGGACCAATGATGTCACTCCAGGCAGTTCCCATTTTCTTTAGTCAAGAATACTTTAATGGTCTATTATAATAAATTAATTCTCTATAGATAGAACAGCATCTTTGGTACAGACTATTTTGCTTACTGAAACTCTGTTGTTTTATATCTTAATTTCTATCAGGTTCTCTTGTGCTTAAGAAAACAAAGAATGTTAGATTTTGTAAGGTAAATAAAATAAAACAATGACAGGAATTAGATTAAATTCTAGAAATATTTGCTGCTTGGGATATGGCAGCAAATGACTGTTGTAAGGGAGACTACTCAGCGACAGTGGGAATGGTGGACAATTCAGTATAGTTGTAACAGGTTACACCATTGCGAAAATGCACAGTTTTTGTTCTGCTGCAATAATAAATAATTCCACCATTAAGGAAACAGATAATTATTTATTAAATCAATGTAATGAATTACATAGCATTTTGTTTCCTTTTCTTTTCAGCTAAGGAGAAATTTGTGACCTTTCAAAGCTCAAATAAACAGAAAACTTAAAATTACCCACTGCTGGGCTATCTCTAACTCAAAACAGTTCCTCAGTCTATTTTCATTTCCTAAAGTAAATAAACCCCTTTTAGTTCCACAGGGGTCCAGTTTGTAAACCCCCTGAGGGTATCACTGGTAAATTATCAGGTGACCAACAGTTTCATATGGCAGGTGCGAAGTACAGGAATAATTCTTTCCTTCTTTTTGTAAATGCCCATATAAAACATCTTCAGTCATAAATACGCTGATGTGGACCAGATGCAGAGTCAAAATACTAAAAATATTTATGACTAATAACAGCATTCATTTCACATTTCAATGATTTCCTTTATTCATATTTTTAAAATTTATTGCTCAATTATTTTTATTTTTTTAATTTACCATTTTCATTACCTTTGAAATACAACCCTGGACATGGTTTTCAGTCTTTTCCAGTATACATTGTTTTACCTGTGCGTAAATGTTATGTTGATTTGTGTGTAACATTACACTGCGATATGGTGAGTAAAGATACATGACCAAAAATGGCATATTCAGGTATATCAGTTTCCACTGTTGACATCTTGAAGACGATATCCACCTCATTAGTCAGGTCCAGGAAATATCTTCAAGGTTCCTAACTATCATCAGTAAGATCTGTTACCTTAGTTGTTTTGGCACAATTTGCTTTCACACTTTAAACTAATTGTTATCTATTTCTTTCTTTTCTTATTACACTGTTAGAATATATGAACTGCTCCCATCTCTCTATGTGGTGGAGCTGGCTGTGATATTTATATTTCTACCTGTATATTGTAAAAGTCTCCTGCCTTTTGTTGTGGTTGTTTTCAGAGTCATGCCTTTGTGACTACACCTGAGTCTTGTAACTTTCTGCATCATTTACCTGAGATAATGCTAACCAGTTTGTTGTACTATTTAAGAATTTAATGTGGTTATTATTTTAAATGATCTTCACATTCCATGTTAAGTTGATTCATTGGCTGATTCTGAAATTCTTTATTCCAAACTTGGTAACCTAACTCACCTGCGATGTACTGAGCTGTTTATTTCTTCTTCTCTAAAAAACTTGGCAGATTTACAAGACAGACAGAAAGACAGACAGGAACTTGTGGTTCTACGACTTGTTTCCATGGTCCCACTATCGATATTGAACTGTGATGTTCCAGGTATTTTGTCCACTTTCCCAGTTGTTATACTTCTGCCATTGTTTTTTAATTATTGTTCCAACCTTTGATTGTAGCTCAGATCGTGAGAAACATCTACCCAACTAACAGAAAGAGCCATTGTTATCATCGGTGCATAAATAATAAACTGGTCCAAATCTGCTGAGGATCGATTGATATCAACAAACCATAGATATCACCTCTGATAATAGTGCTGTTTACTCTCAGTTTTGGACCCTCACTCACAGTGTGTCACAGTGTCAGGTAGCCCCACCAAACCCCAAATGTGCACAAACATATGACTGAGACATCAGATGGATAAACAAGATCCCAGTAAACTAAAGGAATTGTTTATATTCTCATGGAATGTGAACAAGGAAACTTGAGCTTAGTAAAAGGATCAACAACATGAAAGCTCAGGTAGCAGCAGCAATCCAGGAAGGAAGCTCCTACTGCAGCCAGGGTTCACTTCATTGGGATGATGCTTCCTCCTGGTGATGGCCAGGATTAAAATGGTGGCATATCAATTTATAATTACAAATTTAAAGTACGTCCAGGAACAGGTTGAAAAAAAGATAATTGCCAACCAAAATTCATGCTTTTTTTTGGTAGATAGTAAATCTGATTACAGAAACAACCAGATATTGGAAAATGATATGAAAAATAATTTCAGAAGTTATTTATTAGCTATAAAAATGTCACCTTTGCTTTAATGTATTTTAAAATGCATGAGAAGTGTAGACTTTCATATGGATATTTTGGGAACAGAAACACCAGCAAACCCACAAACGCACGCACACACGTAGGCAGCCACAATTGTTACGTGACCAATGAAATAAACCATATTTTATATACAATCTGTTTGTTGATGCATCTTTCACCGTCAACTATTCTCCTGTGATATTCCACAATTATGGCTGATAGAGAGATAAATAGATTATGTGATATATGAAGAACAAAGGATTTCAGGGGATAACTAAGAGTACTTGCTCATCAGTGTATAGCGAAGGCTGATGGAAATACATAATTAGCACAAAGCTTCAAGAGATCCATTGCTGGACAGGTATGTATGGAAAGTCCATTTACGCTCCACAAAACCCCGTTAAGCTAGTTCTGAACAAATACTTTTTACCTCCACTTTAAAACAATTCATAGTTCTGCCAGGGTACATATATCACAACTCCACTTCCATTGCTATTTTCTGTCATCGTGTTACCATCTACACTTTCATCTCTGCAGCTCATTTATCTGAACCTGAGCCAAGTCTCTGGTTCATACAGTATTACCTTGATTTGTTTTATCTAATATCATCACTTGTAGTTCAATATTTATTCTGCGATTGACTTGAAATCCAAACAAACTTTTACTTGATTAGTGCAGTTCACCTCGTTAAGTTACCTGAATTACCTGCTTCTTGTTAACCTCTTGTCTCATTGAAAATTCTACCTTCTTTGTTACTTTTGGTTTTTATCAGCAAATGAATGAACAGAATAATATCATGGAATCACTTACCTTATAGTTTGATTTAGATATTAATTTTGTCTCTAGTTAAGCAATACCTGTGGTTCTATGTCATCCTGTTGAAATTTCCCTATTTAATAATCTCCTTCTCTACACCAGAAATATCAATCACCTTCATCTTAGGGGACATATTTGTTCAGTAGTAGAACATTACGAGGTATTAATCCCTGTAGAATAGTGCCCCTTTAATGATAAGATTCTTTGATGAGTTACCTCCCTCTACTCAATTCATTTTAGTCTGTCAGAAAATTAGTCGTTACTATTCTTGTGATTTAGTTGACTGGTTCTTTGTTGTTTTTTAAATACAGATTATAATCTGATGACTTCTTGGAAGTTTTTCTTACAAACCATACCTGCTGGCAGAACGAATTCAGTTCTTTTATTTAAATTTAACATACAAAAATCAATCCTACATAAAGGGTGAACTGTGTGTGTTGACAGGAGCTGTGATGCCATCAGAAGGCAAAGTTTCTCAGTTACTGTATTTTTAAAGAAGCAATTACAGAAGGGATGCCAGGTAGAGCACCTGTCAAAGTGAAGCTCAGCATTCCAGGTAGCCTGCCCTTCCAGCAGTCACACTGGTACTGCAGGGGTTCAGCTGAGAAGATTGGAATGTACCAAACTTTCTCACATTTAGCAAATCAACTCAACAAGGAACCAATGTCTCCTGTTTCTCCTCAATGATTCATAGGCTTGGATAGACATCTCCTCCCATAAGTATTCTACAACCTCCTACTGTGCCCTCTAATTGATGTCTAAGTTATGACCTCAACAACCCAATCGTCCCCCAGTCAGTTTAAGTCTGTTCTTCAGCGGATGTTGTGGTGTCTAACAGATCCAGAAACACTAAGATCTTTGAGGAGTGAAACACTGACTTTCTATCTCAGGTGTCACCTGTGCAAATCTATTTTATCTCTGGTAAACTTGACATCCACTTTCTTTAGCCAAATAATGAATCCATGTATTTTGTCAATTTTACAACATCACCACCATCACCATCACCATTAATCCACTAAAGAATAGAATAAAGTATAAATGTTCACATGTGAGACACCATCTTATTGTCTTTGAGGAGGAATGTTCCCTGCCATGTTACACCCACGGCACAACAGGAGTGCACTCAGTCCTTCACTGGTTCTCACCTGAATGCTCCATGTTTAATTAAGGTATAATTCTTCTTAAGGGGCATTCATTTTGCTCAAAATCTATATTTTATTTTTAAAAATTGGATTGATATATGGGTGGGAATATGTATGGTCATATACATCAAATACACAGCTATAGATGTCCGAAATAATGAAAAGCTACCTGTTTATCGTAGAAGTGTTTTCATCTCAAAAGAAAGATGTCATCATGTGAAGTTTTTTACCTATTATTATTATTATTAACAACCATACGTACCACCAGTAGCTGTCAAGCTGACCAGAATCAACATCAGTAGGTGAACATCACCTGTAATTGTCAACATCCTCAACACTGGTCTGAAAGATAGGAGGTAAAGGTGATCGGTCTCCCTAAAGGTATGAATCTCCATCAGATAATAGGGAGATACAAACACTTCATCTGTTAAATCAGTGAAATAGTTTATACAATAATCCATCCTTTTGTTTTATTATTTCTAATCTTTTGTGAAGGATTTACATTGCACTAAATTACTACTCTCCGGTTTACTTGTTTTTTGTGTAGATTCTGATCTCTGGTTACCTGGCAACAAGAATCTGTATTCTAAAAAAATGAAAAGAATCTACACAAAAATAATGGATTAATTTTGGTTCATTGACCTCTGGTGTCAGGTTCCAATAGGTCAGCCGGACAGAGATGTGGTGAGAGGAGTAGACAGGAGGTGGAAAGGAATGTGTGAAAAATCATGTGTTCTTTTGACTGAGAAGAAACAAAGCAGGTGACTGTTACCATGACAATCTCAGAAAATGGCAGCCTTATCTATATGAATTTGTACAATGCATATATAACACATTAAAGTTTGTACTTTATTAAAGCTTGAAATTCCTACAATATATTCATAAAAGAATCAGTGTTGATTATCAGTAAAAATTAATAGTAAAGATGAAGAGAGGTGCATCTGGGCTGATAATAATGCCAGAATGTGGCTAAATCTGATGAAGAAGCCAAACAAAAAGCAAAACAATATTTCATTCTGTTATACATCTTTGTGTAACATCCTCATTATTTCCTCAAGTGATTTTCAATCCTAGCATTATACCCACCTATGGAATACAAACAGATAGCTGCTTACATCGAGTTCCACCAATTATATTGCATACTTCAGACATCACTCTGCATATCTTCAGTGCTAATATTTTACCAGGAGAAAGGCGGCCTTCACAGGAAGGAGATCTGGTGTGAAGTTTAGGCAGTTTTAAGCAGTTATTTTCAAATGTTGTGCACTGATCTGAATAACCTGATAATAAACCAGGTGATCTAATGACAAAGTATATAACATAAGTGATCTGTGGTGAATTTCCTTCTTACCTGTGGCTGATAATTCAGTCAGGTCCTCACATGATCAGGTTGTGGTTATAAATAGTTTGTGTGGATATCAGGTGAACTCAGTTACTTCCTGGTCCCCAAGTGGATTAACCAGTCAGTTTAGGATCTTGTGACTCAATGGAGGTCAGGTTAATGCAGCTGGGTAACTCTGCCTCCTTTCCATGTCTATCCAGTTTTAAGACACCATTACCCACAGCAATAGCAGGACCTGCCTAAACACTTCTCCTGAAATCTGTGAATGATAGAACAAGACCTGGTGGATGAGTACTTTCTTTAGGGTTACTGGAGGAATTTTATTTTCTATTAAAAATGTTTTGTTTTGAGGCAAAACTTAAAATAATTAAATACTTTTAATTGATCTCGCATAAAGTTAATCAAATCTCAACAGATCAGAGTTTTCTTCCCTAAATAGAAGCAGAGCAATTCAGCCGGGTTGTGGGACAGCTGCTGCAACTCCAGTTAATCTATAATTATCCCATGCCCAGGTACATTAGCTGGACTGATCAAATTACTTCTGTTTAAACGAGATCCCACCGTAATTTTACATGTCTATAATAACAACATAGATACATTAACATTTTTTACAAAATTACCAAAACACAAATTAAACTGATTGATGATTTTTGGAGCCATTTAAAATTTGCTTGTTTACATCATTACTGTCTATAATATTCCACAACATCTGAAGCCCTAATAATACCCCTCCATTATTCTGGTAGGTACTTTAATTAAAGCTGAACTACCCAGCTGATGAGTTAACGCAATTTTTCCAGACCCGTAAGCTACAAGATGCAGGGTGAGATGTCAGGTCTGAGCACATGCAACCTGATGGATTTTTCTGACCCACCATTGGGAACTTTTTTTTCTCAAAACACGAATTCTGTAATATTTTTATCCTGTATTTGATTGAATTACATTTTTTTATTAATAAGAAATATAAATTAATTGGTGATGTGAGCAGCGTTTGGCAAATCTCTGTAGGTTGTGGATATAATACAATGGACTGAATATTTAAACTGGATCACTACAGAGATGGATGGAATACAGGTGAATATTTTATGGGAGCGCTGCAGCGATTATGACAAGAAACTGTACAATGTTTAGTATGAGAAAATATAGGGTCTGTCAGTCTTCCTACCCCATCATCCTCCAAACTGGAATCTTCTATGATTTAGTATTTGTGATGGTCAGTTGTTCCCACCAGAAGTCAGTAAACAGACGTCATTAGTTGTTGATGTCCTGTTGCACTATGGATGTGTAAAACTACTAGGAATTTGATGGCGATCACAATATTTAGCCTTTAAATGTTTTCCATCATAGCTTGACATCTTTAATTGTAAGACAGACCTGGTGTTTTCCAAACCTGAAGGGAAAATATATGCCAGACCATAATGGGTGAGAGAGATTATTTAGCAACATGCCACAGAAACTTTCCATATTACAAACATTTATTTGCAGATAGACAGTTTGTATTTACAGTCTGCTAAACACAGATCAATCCCCACATTGATTATTGAACTTTGACATGAAAACAAAACTCAATTAGCAAGATAATTCATTCACCAACTGTACAGGTAAAAAAAATGTATCTGTTATTAAATAATCAGTTGACAATTTACGGGTGGAATATAGACAACAGGTATTAGAAATAACATTACCTGTCCAAAATACAGGATACAGCAAGGATATGAAGAAGAAAGTGGGGATCAAGGTTGGCAGTCAATGTTGATGTAATCAAAGGTAGCGGCTACAGTTAATGCCATTGACAAATTGATGTGGAATGAGTGAAAAGGAAGAAGAAAGATGCTATCTACAGAAACTAGAAAACAAATCAGTTGTTGTATACGGGTCGGTAACCATTAGAACTGCGAGGAAAGTTTCTGACAGGTATTAACTAGCAGACACCGTGGCAGAGTGAAGGATGGATTGTAAGTAATTTATGGTAACGGTTCCATTGATGCCAAAAAAACTAGCAGTGGATAGAGGCGAGAAAGGGTTCTCAGCGCCTGTGGGCAAAGACCCTTTTGGCACCTCCACCTCTGAAATGTTTTGATTAGTTGTTTGTGACCCATTACCCACTGAAATGACAATCACAAAGAATTAGTCACTTCCTTATAAAGAGCTACTGTAAATCTGGAACTAATGAGGTATCGCCTACCAGGTTTACTTACATAATTTGTTAAATTTGTAAACCATTTTGATATTTATTTCATCCAGCATCATTCACAGTCACAGAGTAATTTTCAAGGATGCAGAATGCAGTCACTTGTGGTTGTACATGTATTACGAAACAGATTGATGAAATACTACTTATGTTTACAAATAAATTCTATAGTTTACAAAACTGTGCATACTTAACTAGATCTTGTACAGGTAGCATTCTGGTATTCATTGTTACATTGTATATGAACCTTTTGTGCTTTTGCTGCTGCAAATGAATCAATTAAACTAAGGTGTTGAGTACGTCTTTTTCAATACTTAATATGGCCAAGTACTCAGTTGTTCTTGAGTCATTGAAGTTCTCAAGTATGCCATAGTTAATTTCAGGTTGCTGCTCAATGCAATTCTTAAATTTGGGAAAACATCTTCACCATATGAAATTATAAATGTTAGCAAATCAGTCAACCTTTGGTTCAGGAAAATCGGTCTGTGTTCTTTTACTTATAAACATTTTGCAGTCTTTAATTTCTCTGCACAATTCTGGTCCATCAATTCACCTGGATAACTCTTTGCTAAGTCAGAAATTTTTCTTGCATTTTCCATCTTCGGAATCTCCAGAAACAATATTCTGCACATCTAATAGAAATCCAAACCGTGAATCTAAATCTTGTAAGCGAGAAACCTTCTTCTGTTATTTCTGTAATCAGCGATCAATAACATCTTCATGATGCAACAATCAGCTTGACCGCTCTAGAATTGCTGAAATGAAATTCATACAGGAAAAGCAGCTCTCTGAAATTTACCCAAACTTGTGGGCTGCTCTCAGGTTTTGCAGCGACTCTACCAGTTACAGTTTTCTCAGCAGAGAGCTTCTTTTCAAAACTGAAGCTCATCATAACCTACCTCAGGTCAGTAATGTCTCAGGAACACCTCAGCGGTCTGGCTGTAATCAGTATCAACATGAGGTTGCAAATCATATTTCATATGACGATGTCATAGAGGACTTTGCAGCAAAGTGAAATTGTAAATTGAGAAATTCTCAATAGCTTGTCATTCAGTTCCGTTAAATGTCTGTTGTAAAAACAGGAATAACTCTGCCACTAGCAATCTAGTGTATTATGTATATAAGGAAACAATACTATAAATAATAGCTTAACATTTTCGTTAGCATCAGATTAGCATAAGTAAAAGTGGCATTATTTCCTTATTAAGGCATGTAGCATAAGAAAGAGGTACATCATCATTATTATGTATATAGTTCTTTTAAAAATTGGGTTCTTTATTACATATTTATTGTTATTCATCTTTGTTTTAAAGATCTGTTGTTATATCTAATTATTTGTTGCATTAGTTTATTAGTTAAATGTATTATTTATTACTGTACGTTAATACTATATTCGTGTGCACTTTGCATGTTACTAGTTTTATTGCTGTAATTAAATGCCATCTCTTTTCTTTACATCCTTTGTTTGAGCAATTTTTAAGGTAGGTGTGGGGGATTTCAGGGGGCGTGCCAGTGATGAGGTTTGCCTAGAGCTCCACGTGGGCTTCAACAGGCTCTGCACGTAGAAATAATAAGAGCTACTTCCGCCGTTAGACAACTATGTACATAAATGTAGTGACTGGTCCTGTTTCCACAATAATTCCCAATACTGTATCTATATACATATACAGACAAAAAGATGGTGGTTTTCTGAAAGCTTACCTTTTTATCCAGAATAAAAAGCCCTGACACCATAGGATCAGACCCATGCAGACCAGTAACATAAACCTGATTTATTGAAAAGTTTAAGTCTCATTCTCGCACGCAACTTTTTGTTTGATTTCATTTGGCCCTTAAGATAGCGTCTGTCCCTCTTTTCAATAATATGCTAACCCTATCTGATGTTTCTTTAGTGGGATAATTAAATAATATCAGCAGATAACCAATCCACAAAGTCGTGCATCACAATTAGACCCCGGTCAGGCTTACTGACGAGACATTGAGGTGTTTTTTCCTTTCTCACCATACAAAAATCTCCAGGCTTAAATTTACTTAATTGAACAGAACAGATACTGTACCTGACGTAATCCATTCATCCTCACTGCTAAAATATATGTATCTGAAATAACGAGTCTGTGATGTTCTATGTTTGCTGAATTTTGAAAACCAGCCTTTATTTTCAGCGTATTATTGGCGCTGTTCATCAGTGCGCTCAGTCAGGTAGGAGACCGGTGTTTGTATCATTAACTAACTTTATCCATTATCAAAATCGATATTCCGCCAGATCTGTCGTTGATGACAACCCTAACTTCCTTTCAGTTATTATGGTGAAATAAACCGATGTTCATAGAAAAAATGGACACAAGTATTATTTCAGATTTAACAGAACAAGGATGTAAATAAAGACTGATATTTGATAGATGTGTTACTTCACGAAATGAAATACTGGTAGGAAGAAAAACAAGACACCGAAGGAAGTTTATTGAGGTAGGATAATGAGATTACACTAAGTAGACGGCGGTATGAGCAATAAACTATTGAAACAATTTAATCAACACCTGACACAACTTTACTTTTCACCAGGTAACTCATCGGTGTGTGCAAGTAACCACATTTTACAAAATATGTTAAATTCTTTAAAAACTATAAAAATCCCTTAGAGCAAAATTACATCGTCAATGGTGATCCTGTAACAGGTGAATGCTTTGGTTTAAGTTAGTCTTCCCTCAGGTGTCTGTCAGGGTATATTTGCTGCCGATATTATAATAAACGGTTGTGTCAGGTGTGAAATAGTTGAGATTTCACCAATCTTGCAAAAGGTGATATATTTCTCATGTAAAAAGTCCTGTTTGTCAGGTAATATCTGGACAAGTATTCTATGCACTGTGTAGATAGTAAGCATATATATATATATATTTAAAACCTTTTGGAAGACATTAACCGGTAGTTAACGAGGAGATAAGATTTAAATAAAGAGGAATCTTTTCGAATTTAAGCGTATCTACTCCATGGGTTCGCCGGAGAAGTAAAGCGAGAGCCTGATTCTCCAGAACCGTTGTAGCTTTGGTGGGGTGTCGGAAATTCGTCAGATATCACAGCGGTGAGTCTGGACTGTAACGGGCCAGGAGAGGCTCTAACAACTTAGTTTATTTAATATACCATCGTGACATCCGTTGGGAAAACTTATTTTACAACCTATCAGTTTGTATTAACAAGATCGCTTGTGCAACCAAGTTTTAATTAATGTCGTCAGTATTTATTTTAGTTCTGGGCAATAATCAAGCGGCATCCGTGTCGTGGACCTTCACCAGCTGGAAGGCCGACACGCGGTCCGGATACAGACCTCGAGCGGCTGGTCGAAACAGGGGCTCACTGGAGGATCTCGTGGATTATTACTCCGTGGAAAAATAAATCGTATCTAGTACTGGAATAGCTAAATCCGAAAACGCTTTTCGTCGAGGAATAGAAAAATTGATTTAAAATATTCATTCGTGAGTCTAGTTTGTGCTTAGTTATAAACTCCGCTCTCCACTGGCGGCTGTGGGCGAGTGAAAGATTCAGGGAAACTCTGATGTTTTCAATGATTCTCAAAAAGAAAAACTATCCATTTGTAAATCTCTTCCGAAACTTCGAATTCGAGGAATACTGAGTGAATTTAAACGGTATGTAAATCTATCCACAACTGAAGCCAGTTTCATTCACAGGGCACCTGGAACAACGGCGCAGGGAGCCACACTCCATCATCTTTACATCAAAAACTGATGAGAAGAAACCTCATGTCGTTGTTTTCGCTGCTTCATAAATCCACCTCGAAACGTGACCAGGGGAACATTAACAGGCTTATGAAGCTGACCAGCACCAAGTCTAAATCAAAACTCTGTTCAATTCTAACTTGAGTGTCACTGACTGCATCAGAACAACATCCAATAGTCAATTAAAGATCTATGGAAAATATAAATTGAGAAATTCAGTGACAATTCTTTTTTTATTTAGATTATTTCACCAAGAAAGAGAAACAATATATGGGAAACTCATGAACCTAGTTCCAGCAAGAGATCACGTCCCTTTCTTGTTTCTGTTGGTGACATCAGCGATGATGGCATTACAAACTGAGAGTCCTTAGGTAGATTACTTATCGTTAGGGGCTCTGATGCCAGCTTGTTTTCAGAAGCAGAGTCCAGTTATAATGATAAGAAAACATTAAGATGCTCTTATATAAACAGAAATTAAATCAAAGATGTTTGAAACAATAAAAAGAAATAATAGTGGACAATGAAATCTAGTAGAATACAAATAATATGCTCGTCTTGTTTGCCATTAACAGATCCTAAAACCAGAAGACAGAGCAGTGATGTCTGTTATATTAGAATTCAGAAAAAAACAAAACAGTAAATTAAGCCTTTTATTTTTCCAGCGAATGAAGCAGGAAATTAAAAGCTAAATTGCTGAAAATTCAAAAACCATATAGTAAATTATTTAAAATTAATTTTACATTTTAGGGAAAACAGCCTTTATTTACTTTTCCTGATATCGCTTTAATGATAATTTTGCCGTTCGATACAGAGCCGAGCTGCCCCTGAAAAGCGTTAGTTTGGAATTAACCGATCTACTTACTGGGAATGGCTGAGGGTGCTGTATTGTTGTGAAGAATGTGACTTGTAACTTCAGAACAACACTGAGAGGCCGACACAAATATTTTAAACGTTAGTTTTATTACACCTGAAAACTTCATCTAAATTGGCTTATTTCTGCATTCGGCGATTTTTTAAAAAGATGTTAGAAAACAACCGGAGTATTTTGGTTTCCCAGTAGAATTTATTAGTTTCAATTCGGCATTACCTACTACAGAAAGACAAACAAAACTAATTATAAGAGATAAAATGCATGTCCCTTGTAAGATTGGCATGTGCAAGCATAAATTATACAAAGTGCACAAGAATCTAAAAATGCCCTATTCTGCAAGCACAGCGGCATGAATGTCCAAATGTGTGGCGAATAATGTAGTTGGTGATGCAAGTAGAGAGTTGGGACAATAATTGAACAATGTTATTACTTTTACATTAGAATCAACACTGGAAATATTTCTGTTGATTAATTTATATTGAAGAGCAGAAGAAAAACGTGATCTTTTGAGAGACAGAACCATTGCAACAGTCAGGAATACAGCCAGTGAGAGCTAATACTTATCGTCATCAAGGTTTAGAAGAAAATCAACAGCCACAATTTTAACTATCACAAAAAAAAGCAGCTGATAACTGCTGCTGGATAATAACATACACGGTAACTGTATGAAATAGAATTTGTATATCCTTCTGCTAAAACAATGACAAACAGTTAAATTCTAAATCACAATAATCAACCAACTTGCATACATCCTAAAATACCGGTCACTAAATGTGGTTCACATAAAGGTGCAGGAATGTACTATTTCTCTGCAATTCCTTTATCAGAATTGTATCGTTTTGTCCCATTAATAAAGTTGATTTCATAGTAATTTACATACTTTGATGTGTGATCTTTGTTC
Organism: Nautilus pompilius; assembly: GCA_018389105.1. Classification (NCBI taxonomy): domain Eukaryota; kingdom Metazoa; phylum Mollusca; class Cephalopoda; order Nautilida; family Nautilidae; genus Nautilus; species Nautilus pompilius. The sequence goes on from JACATO010002481.1 coordinate 26,503, forward strand.
TCAGTCTCATTCAAACAGCAGCAGTACACAATGTAATTTTCATCCCTTTCAGTAGAAGATAATCAAGATGCTGCTGCTATGTAAGTATTTTAAACTTTCACTTATAAACACCAGATTTATTGGAAACATGGCATTAAGACAAAATACCAGCAGTTTGTTATGAAGACAGAGAGTAAGAAAGAAAAATACTATAACTTAAGAAGAAACTGCACCTGGTTTAATCATTGTAGACACTAATTACGTAAAGGAGCAGAACATCAATTATATATTACATAGTGTAACGTCAGATGGGAGCTAAAGCCTGCTAAGAGACAAGCTGTTCTCAAGCTAGCAAAGGGCATCAAAAAAGTGAATTCTAATATTGTGGAATGGTCAATATTCTCTATAGTTATCAGTCAGGGTTTTAAAAATTAAAACTGATATAATAATTTCCACAATGAAATACAGTTTTTTCAGGCTTACTTACTGAACATGAAAGTAAAAAGAAAACTTTGTTCTCGTTAAAAAATAACAGTAAATTACAGCTAATTATATTTAGATGAAACATATTTAATGTTAACTGTTTTCTTATTTGGAAGCACTTTATACTTAAGATGTAATTCTTGCATTGCAAAGTGAGAATAAATATAAAATATTGTGTGGATTTTTAAATAATTAAAGTGTCAAAAGTATTTAAAACAGTTTTGTTTATTCTATCTCTACAGCTATGAGTCTCGATCAAGCCACCAGAGAACTGCCATCTTCCTCTGAACCATATCAGGAATTATGTATTAATCCCCATCAAAGATCACGTGAGATGTCAAGACAAACATTAGGTTTTATTTTAAAATTACAAATTTGGTGGTTGATGGAATAACAGACGTTTAGTCTATCTATGGTTTTAGCGGATGTTGGCATATTAAGGTGGTGCACAGTGGCTCTAAAACTCAGGATAAACGATCTGTGTTCATTCTGTGTCAAACTTCCAAACTGTCAAGTGTATGATTTCTTAATTTGGTGAGTGAACTACTTTTGTGAAACACTATCCCATCATGTTATTTAAAAAAACACAAAAATATATACTATAAAGAATTGTTTAGTCTGGCAGAGTACAAAATAAAATATAAAACAATCCTACTCGGTCTGTTTGCACAACTAGACATCTATATGACTGTAAGTCAACGATGATGCACCTACAATCTGGGTATAACTACTGTACACAGCTTGTGATGGTATGGTAGGTAAACTATCGTATACGGACGGTAGATGCTGTTTTTACCATGAGAGCCTGCAGACAGACAACAAAGAAACTTGTTCATCAAAATATAGTTAACAGTGAAACTTAATGATTCTAAATTAAAGTTTGAGACGTCAGTTCTTAAATAAACCTAAATCAATTTTTTTTTAATTTGCAGATTATTTAAAGATAAAATTATTCAAGAAGCCTGAAGTATTGCTTCTGTAATTAATACAGTAAAACATCCTCAGTTTATTTTAAATTTACATCAAAATTTCTATTACCATCCTGTGCTGCTGTATCAATATAGTTCGAGCTTAGACATTACCAGAATGGAGCATATCGAGCCAAATTGTGTACGAATTGTTTTACATATACATCCACTTTTTTTTTTTTTTTGTAGATGAAACGTTCTATGCCAATAGTTCCCAGTGAGTATCCCTTTTAATACAGATCGTGTTCACTGGTTATATTTTACCTGGACCTCTGTTGTTGTAATGGTCTGCACACACAAAGTACCGGAGAAATGGCATCTCTGAGAAGTTTATTCCTCATATGTTGTTGAAACTAAAGGTGTCAACAAGAGAACCCACCAGCCCTAAATAGCAGGTTCACTACAAACATGTATGGAACATATTAAAACTTTCTTCTCAGTTTTGTTCTATTCTCAGGATTGAAAAATATATGTTTTAAGGGGTTTTTTTCCTTGCATTACCGATGCCTCAAACAATAAGTTGTATATTTAGTGTTTGGAAAAGTAATTTCCATAAATAAATGAAGATTCTCATTGGTAATAGAGCTTCTTCATAATCAAACGTGTGTGAATACCAATAAGATTTGTTAATGTGTTCTTTCTCTGTCAGACATGTAAACTTTGCCAGCAGCTCTGTGAATGGAGAAAACAAAATTTACACAAATCTTTGAATTGATCTCAAGAGGTACATCGTAACTATCTAGCTATTATAGAGAGACATTTAAAAGTATCACGTATGTAACCAAGTGTTTTCAATTATTAGATTCAAGACTTCAGCCAACCGACTGCATTTACTTTATCTCTGCTTAATACCAACATAGTGACATGTCACTGACTTTGTTTTTCTTTATCATTTCTACCTGAAAATATGTTACATATACAAAACAAACATTCCATCATTGGGCATTACACTGATGGAAAAGTGATTTCTTGTGTTTTTCAGTTGAAATATGCACTGTTGGTCACATCGACGCATAAGGTCACTTGACTTAAATCAGAAGACAGTGATGAATGACTCTGCCTCAAAATATCTATCCTGTCCGTGCGAGCTGGCAATAAAAGATCCATAATTGGAGCTCAGCGTTTGTCACTGAAGTACCTTGCGGTCACCTTCTTCGTGCTGCCTGACGTATTTAGGATATTTATTCCTACTGTAACCTTAGAACGTACTCTAACCCGTGTCAAAAAAATACACTCCCTTCTCTAACCACTCCAGGAAAACTCCCCACCTTTTAACGAAACGTCACCAATTAATCCCTGGGAATCTAAATACTGAGAGTCTGACTTCTAAATCTGGAATAGCAAAAACATAACTCAACCAAAATCTGTTTGCTACTCTTGCTGTATGATAATTTAAGTAAAGAAAAAAAAAAAAAAAAAAAAACAAGGTTTCAACAGTGAGATTCTCTCATTCTTTAAAAAACTATAGAATCTGACACCTAATTTCTTTTTTTCCAAACCACTAATGCATAGTGACAAAAAACTATCAAAATTCTGTGGCCTTTTGAACAGAAGGCGAATGAACGTGGATGACCCGAACTTTGACATGTTGTTACTCAAACTCAGTCGGTGGCAGCCAGACAAAGCTGATTGTAATATTGGACAAGAAAAACATTTGGCTGTACCTGATGCTGAGAGACCTTTATAACTTAGTCTTGGATGTAAGCAGTTTAACCAACACCTGTGTTTTACTATGCAAATGGTGGCCTTTAGTATGAATCTGATGTAGATTTTAAGCAGCTATGTAACTTTGTTTTTCTCCTGCTGTCATCTGCTCTGAACCCAATAAGTGAAGGACAGTTCAGGTTGTATATCTTGTCTGACAAGAATAAGATAATCTGTGGTAAACAATAATTCAGTCAGCCCCTGATTACTTACAGATTGTCAAGCCTTGCTAAATTTGTCTTTACAAGGATATCCAACTTCAACCTGCTGCTGCTGTTTAAGAACTCAGTAAAAGAAACCTTCATCCCTTAGATCTTATAAAACTATTGCTATCAAATTTGTTAAAAAATAGATAACTTATTTAAGCAAGTTGTTTGATTTAACAATTATACAAATTTCTTATACTAAAAAGAGATTTACCATTAGTCTTTGTTTTTTTAAATATAAATTTATTATTACTTTAGATTTTTACAATAACAGTACCAAATACTTGAAATAAATCAGGTAAAATTATAGTATAAACCTTCTATTAAGAGTCATTTTTTCTTGGTGCACACATCAACCTTCAATCAGAACGTTCCTTCAGTTGGTTTTTTACGGTTGTGAACAAAGGAACGAGCTGGCAATGACTCTGATGTAACAGAGTATTACACCTTTTCTTCTGAATGCTGTACCGTGTGTGAAGTGCACTAATTATGTTCCTGGTGGAATTTTTTTCTTTGATTTAACAATAACTACTGAATCTCTTCAAAATAATTTGAACATATACAAAATTTTCTTTAAGTTTCTACAGCTGCACTATTTTCACAAGAAAAAAAGAAAGGAAAAGTAATGTACAATAAATAATTCCTGTTTATTCGGTGTACACGGTTCTCCTCAGCGATCCACCTCACCAAATACGATATCCAGAGTACCTGCAGATAGATACACAGGTGTGTTGGCTTGACAGAACAGTATTACGAGGTAGGGAGGACGTGACACCAAAGCCATGCATTTCTAATTTTTGGAAAATAATTTTATTTTTAAAACAAAATAAAAACTCTAGTTCATTTTCGCAATAAGCTGCATTTATAACTAGCTTCTAGAAAATCATGAAGGAAACCAGCTTTACTGAACAAAGTAATATTTATAAACTTTGTATAGCTTGAGGTGTTAAGAATTTACTCAGGTTTAAAGGAACATGATTTAGTAAAATGAAAGTCATTTCCTCTTTGGAATCAACCATACCAGGCAGCTGCCATCTGTTGAAGCAGTTTGGAATAGAGCAGCTTAAAAAGTTTCTGTTTGTGCCTGTATTCTGGTAGATAATAAAGCTAGTGATTTGTTAGGAATAATTATGTGGACTATAAATAACAGAAATTTTGGTGCCATTGTACGACAGTTCGGATTGTGGACACCAAAAATGTGTAGGTGTGGCATCCTTATTTAAGAAAGAACATTAAGGTACTAGTGTTTAATCACAGATACTCGAGAATCTTTCCAGCATTTCAACACAGCATGTAGAACAATTTGAAATATTAAATCTTCCTTTTTGATTCAACAGACTAAGTTGAGACCTCAGATACAAACAAAAGTAATCACAATTAAATACAAGGAAAAGGAGATGCAATTATAAACTGGCTGAAGAGAACACAAGGCTTCAAAGGATAAAATATTTCCTTATAGGTACTATAAATATCAGGGTAAACCAGTATAAACTTCCTGGTAATAACTAAAATAATAAGGTTCACCACCATGGACAGTACACCGTTTGTGTTCAGAAATTGTTTAAAAATAAGTCAGCTTCCATAACAAACAGCCATGGGCCTGTTTAAAGTGATGGTATTGGCCCATTTGTTCAGTCCAGAACTAAGTATTTTACACAAACAGGAAAATATATTTCAAAAGTTCATATTTGATTACAAGTTAGTGGAAATGTTTCAGAAGATTACATTTCAAAGACAGGATAACTGAGTAGTTTTAAAATCCAAACCGCAGTCTTAAGGTAGACAACAGGTAATGTTTTGTGTGAATTCTATTTTAGAAAGAGTATGGACTATTATCAGTTTTTCTCATGTCTCCCTTATGACTGAATTACAGATGAAGTAATCTTACCTATAATAGCTACCACATCAGCAAGCATGTGCTTCTTGGACATCTTGTGAAGACCAGCCTAAGGAAATAAAAGTATAAGAACAAGGATTTCAGTTTGTATTAATATTTGTTCTATGTTGACCAAACCTACTTTTCAATTAAATATTAGTATTGAAAACACTTGGTATCTGTTTGTATCGCTTATAAAATTATTAACGTTTTTTTCATTTGTATAAAAGCATTTATATTTAAGCATAAAAGAAATATCTGGTAATTAACTTACCAGATGTGCAAATCCTGGGGCTTTTATCTTGCATCTGTAAGGTTTATTTTACCATCGGAAACTAGATACACTCCAAACTCCCCCTGTACATAAAGATGTTTAAGGTTATAATTCTATTCATTCACTATAACATCACAATTAAAAAACAAACAAACATGCATGGAAAGACTGACTTTAAAGATTATTACTATACTATTGAAAACAAAAACAACAATTGCAAAACTGTAATTCACATAAACTTATTTAGATCAATAAACTTGTTCTTAGAGAAATCGCCAGTCATCAATGAGCAGCAGCAACTGCCGCCACATTAATTTCCTGCAATCACACCCTTGCTATATGCTCCAACACCAACGACTCTAAACATAAGGGAGGCAGATTTATGCAACACCAATCTTGTGCCAAGCTCTATGCATGGCAGTATCAACCCTTAGCTACTAGTGATTCCTTGACTCTAAACTCTAACCGGTTAATCATTGAATGTTTGTAGACTATTTTGGTGTCAGTCACCAAACATCAGATGTGAGCTATTCTAGTGCCTCTAACCAATCTACAATCCAGATATGTGCAAAACCTCAAATGATTTCAAATTATTGAATCGCTCTAGATAAAATTCTTTTGCCTATCCATGAAAATCCATCCTTTTTTTAATTCATTTGTTTGAAATTTATATTTCCTGGCCCCCATTTTATGTATATGCACTGCAGAATTCATCACATTTTTAAAAATTTTCATTTCATTTGAGTGGATCCAGTCTTCCACAAAATGGTCAGATTTCTTTCTTACCCAGTTTCCCTCCATTCTAGAACACACACAAGGCCACACTCATGTAAGTGGTGTCAAAATGGGAACACGCTAAACAAGTTGGTTGGCTGACAAAACAGAAATAATGTCAGCCATCCTGCCGCAGAGCTAAAAATGGAGTCGATGACGACATTTTTTTTAATATTCTATAAATTTTAATAAATAAAGGGGTGGCATTTTAAAACAGAAGTTCAAGATGTATACGAACCATCTTTAATTTTCAGTGATTAAATTACTTGCTTGAAATATGATCCAATACAGACCATTTTTAATAGAAAACAAATAAGTTAAAAAATAAATCTGACAGTACTTCTAGCAGCACAAAACCATGGAAAAATAATGGAAGGGAGCACCAAATTGTTGTGTGGTATGCAGACAGCATATGCCCTGCACACGATGGCACTGACGTGTTGTCTTCCTTAGCAATGGCTGCTAAGGCCTAGTAATGTTGGCTAAGTCGCTATTTTGAAGTTCAAATGGTCTATACCAGACAGTGTTGCTAAGCAACTGAAAACCATAAATTTTAAAATATTTTTTAATTGGTTGCCTAATAGGAACAGTGCCACATCAGTACACCAGAGGCATCCATATGTGGATTCAACATATCAACCTTATAGGCCAGAGTGTTTGTCCATTTAATTACACCATTTCATCTTTAGATATAGTGAGACGTTGGCCTAACTTAGGCTAGATCACCAACATGATAATAAAATGAAAGATTAAACAGTAGTAAATTATATGACAGCACACACAAAGAGAAAACTTTTTTCACAATTTCTTTATCATTTTATAATTTTTTAAAAATGTGTACAGTAAATCAAAATGTCATTAAATTAGACAGTCACAAATGATTATTACATCAGGCACCTGAAAATACAATCTACCAGGAAGAAGCATCAGTTAAATAATCTAACACATTGGGACTTCAAAAAATCTGGTCACAATAGGGAAAAGAAATACAAATTCTTAACAGATAATTTAGAAATCACAGTTCATGTTCCAGAAAGAGTACAGAGTTTAACTAAGAATGGCTTCCGTAATGTCCACAGTTGGCTTACTCTGTTACAGTAGGTGGTGCATCTTTGACCATGTGTTGTGACTGGCTGAGAAATAGAAGGAAAAAAGACAGAAATCTGACACACTCCTACACAAGTCTTCAGAAACACGGACCTCTGCATCACGAAGATTCAAACAACTTGAATCTAACAGACATCCACAAAGCAGCTACATTTATGCCAAGTGAATTTAGAAAGTCTATGGAAAACAAGGCTGCCCCAGTGCAACATCAAGCAGCAGCAAAGAGAAATGGAGAAAAAAAAGAAAGAATCAAGCTAACATCAATTTTTAAAACCATCCTATTGTAGGAGCGGAATTTAGCACTCAAAAACCAGAGATAGTTTACATCTTGAAGAGAACAGCAACTCCCAGACATTTTCAGAAAGGCTTTAGAATTGAGGCAGATGGTAAGATGTTGAAAGAGCAAAGACTCCCTAGATTTTCTAGGATTAGTAGCATGTACAGGTGTATCCAATGAAGCAGTTGCCAAAGTCATTATATAAAATCAGTAATCTGAATATGGACCTGTCTTCATGCAGGTAAGAATGTTTACCATTTATTATTTAAATTGAAAGCAGATAAATTAAGTAAGTAACAAGAGTAATTATTAAGTTACTGTTATTTAAATGATAATTCTAGTCAAAACGACTTGTTTTATGTCAATCAAACATAGACCTAGACAAAATATATTATTTATAATTGATATAAAAGTCATCTCCTCCCCACTATGAGTCAAAAGTATGGTGGTGCCTGTAATGTGGCTAATCAAGTTCTCTAAATCTCTGTAATGTATATCCACTGTTTAAGCCGTGTGTGTAAAGCCTGTTCAAGACAGTTAAAATCATTTTCAAGTTGTATATAACCATAATTAAGTGGATGTTTCATTCCATACAAGTTCTTCATGGTGTCATGAATCTTGTGCATATTTTGATCTCATTTAAAAATGTTAGATGTAATAAAAAATAACATTCAAAGTTGTAATAATTTGTTTTCTAGTTTATTTATAGCGATGTTACATTTTGTAATATTGTTTGAATTTTCCAACCATTCGAATGGTGATGGGACAGTTAACAGGTTGCTTCATTTTTCTCCATAACGAGCTGTGGCAGAGAGTTGAAGATGTGTGCAGAACTAGATTAATACTGTGTTTTTTTTAATAATTCCTGTATTAGTGACCTGAAAGATTTGTGCAGAAGGCATCTTCAAACATTTTTTCCCCCTTTCGTTTCATTTCAGGGGTTGAGAGACTGGATTCCTCAAATACTGCCTCTGTTTTGCTAGAAGCCACAGTGCGGCATTTAAATGACATCAGAAATTTAACTGTTCTGGACGTGTTAAACACCGACTAGATGGCGACATTACTGTGTACGGCACTATGCATGTGGTACTAGATAAGTAAAATTCATATTTATGTTGCTTATCTAATTAATATTTTTATTTTAATTTTTCAACTTTGGAAAACCGTCAGCACGGAAAACTGCATGTTTTAAACATTCCATTTTTTATAGTTTTCCACAGTTTTGTTGTTGTTGTTTTACCAAAAAACAACTAAATCTATCTGAAATCTGACAAGTTAACGTATACAGGGACAATGTAAGTTACTGACATTTAGTGTATCATGACCTTAAGGTGTCTGACGCAGAAAAAATTCAAGAATCATTATTTAGAGTTAATTCTGTTTATTACAATAGCAGCTGAGCCTAAATGAAAGTGGAAGAGCAGAGATAGCACATAGATCAAAACAACGTGTTAGTGATGTCCGCCGTGGTTTGCCGAGAGATGCCAATGTTTTGATAATTAAAATTTATAAATTTAATTTGTCACAAATATTATTTTTGTTCAGGCTTAGAAAGTTTATATTAAATGTTGATTAAGAATATAAATAGATATATAAAATGAGAAATACTACCTTAGGGGCTTCAATGGCTGTGTATGTTGCGCCAGGAGGAACTTGATATCCCTCAGAATAAAGTTTGAAGTGGTGAATAAGAGACTCCATAGATGACTGAAGGAAAATCAAATTACAGACAACGTAATTTCATGTCTTAGCACACTTTATTTTGTTAATATTTATTATAATATTTAGTAGAATTATTTATCTTAACCTTCTTGGTTTTATTCTATATTTTTCTCCACAAATTTTTCAACATTCTTTAAAGCAATTTCTAGGAAGCATGAATGTTCACAAAACAGACAAATGACAATGGTACAATACCTATTTCTTGACTGTTTAATGGTTTAAAAATACTGAAAAAAAATTTTACATAAGTAAAATAATCATTACGATTAAAGAATTCTTGATACCATTGATTCATTAACAGGTCTAAACATATTATCTGAACTAATAATATTCAGTTCTACTTTTCTCTGTGCAAATATTTCACTTACTAGAGGTCAACAATATTCAATAATGTGTATATGGATTAGAAGCTGAATCAAAAAAGTCATTCAGCAAGTCTTGGTTACTTGCAAGGTCAGTTTTTTGTTAAAAGGATCCCACTGTGACAATAAAAAATGAGTTGGTACCATGCATAGGCAACATACCAAATGCCCGACCCCATATAGACACAACAACCTAAGGCTCTTATGACATTCTGTTGTGGATAAAACTTTGCTTCTACATTAAAAGACTGCATTTTAGCTACTGTTGCATTTATTCTAAACCAAGCACTACACAACATTAAAGCTTAGTAAGACTTCTTTCCCCCCTTTCCTGATAAATGTTATTCTACAAACAAGCTAATATTCAAGTCTGGGGTCTATGGTCAGCTCAACACATCTGTGGTATTTAATATGACAATATTTGGAGAATCTGCTTAGTAATATTTCTACACTAAGATGTAAATACCATTTTTTTTCTTATAACATTTTTTAGCTGTTCACTTTTCAATTTCTAAAGTAGATTCTAAATCTTGAAATACAAATTTAGTTTAAGGCAGGAAAATACTCATCAAAATTACTTTACTAGATTAATTTTTTTTAAAATAAAAATGTTTTGCAAACTGAGCATGACTAATTTACGCATGTCAGCTGTTTAGCATCAGCACTGTGATGTAGACATTCCTTATGGTTCCCATTCAGCAGATGAAAAACAAATAACACGTCTACCTTCATTTCCGCTCGTTTTGGTGGCACTATTTTGTTGTCATCCACCTTGATCTCCCCTTCAGGCATTTTGTTCAAACACTGGTGAATTATGCGCATACTCTGTCTCATCTCTTCCATTCTGATCAAATACCTGAATTTGTTTAGAGAGAAAAAAATCTGATCAATCTGAAGACACAAATGGTTTTATGTTAATCACTTCCCCAAAAACCGTACCTTAATAAATGAGGATCTGGGACAGTTCTGCTTAAAGGGTATCATTTAACTGTATTTTAATCAAATTAGTCAACACAAATGAGGAAAATTATAACAAAACAGCTACAACAAACAAAGAAGTGCAAAAGATTTTTAAAGACCAGTTATTTGGTTTTTATGTTGTTATCTTATGATTTTGATTGCAAGAAATGAACCTATATCAAACCATAATAGCCAGCATTTTAATGCTGATCGGAAAAGA
>JACATO010002482.1:0-24740 GCA_018389105.1 Nautilus pompilius
CAGAAATAGCGATGACCACTCATCGCGGTGAGCGCGGAGCCAGTGCTCGGCTGAGCCGGGGTTGGCCGCGATCCCTAGAAGGGTAAACCGACACCTACCTGCCAGCTTTTAGCGCCCTGAGGTGTAATGACGCGAAAAAAGCGATCGGATTCCCGACAGACTTTACGCGCCCTCTTCTGCGGGCGATGAATAACCTGAAACTATGGGTTTATGTATTGTAGGTGACAAGGCAGTGGACGAGGGCTCGCATCTCTGCTGCTGCTGCTGCTGTTGTTGTTGATGATGAGCGAGTTGGACTTCCGAACGAGGCTCTGTCAATGGCATTGCATCGCTGCTGTATTATCCCTCTACGGCTTTCCCGTGCTACCTTTACTAAACAACGATCGCAGGTGTTCGGCCTACCTGTCCTACTTTGGCAGCTTAACGCTTTGGAATCATCGTTATCTGCTGCAAAAACTAATGCTTTACACTACAAATAGGCATTCGGGCACCTGTCAAACTGTACGGACCTAATTATAACCACGTGACCGTTAACTGGTCTGAATAATGCACAGTAATCCGTCACCCGGGCGACCTCACGACACACATTTGCATAATTACGAAGTGAATGCCTCGCGATAAGCGATCTGGCACAAAGCTATAATACGACGGTTGCAGCAGGGAGAAACAAGACAGCCTAACGAATCATCACCATCCCTGGAGCAGTTTCGCGAGTCGGGTGACTCTGATCGAGAAAAGGCCTCAATAACTCCAAGGAATCCGTGAGTGAAAGACAGGAAAAACGTTTGCGGGCTCTTTTGACAACGATCATAATTTTGGACGAGGTTGATTATCGCTAAAACGCCACGATTATGTGCGACGATAATTATAACCAAAAAAACAATGTGTTTATTGTGATACAGAACTATGAAAGGTGGATATTAGGGGTATGGCGCGGCCCGTGCTCGGAGATCGAATTGATAACGCGAGTAATCCATCGGTTAGCCACAGAAGTTATTGTGTTAACACCTCGGTCCGTCGCAGACCGAGGATCATCAGCTCCTGAAAGGTTTCAGAATTGTATCATGGTAGATATTTAGATAAACTGTTACAATAAGGTGATCTAGTGCCCGCTCCGCTGTCTCCTAAATTAACAGAACTTTATCTTTGCGGTTAGGCTGGCCGCGCGCGAGCGTTCGAACTACACTTCGATCTTCATGGAGTCGACAGATCTCTGCTTAACATCCACCTGAAATACACAGCGGAACTTCCTGGGGGTGGAGGGGGGAAACCTTCCACCTGGCCAGGACACCCTCAGAGGTGAGCGTCCCGCAGTCGTGACTAACGACGACGTCACCATGTACGCGCGCGGGCGGAGATTGTAGTTCGAAACTCGTCACCAGGTGGCCCGTTGCTCAGTAACAGGGCGCGAAGCCCTTACCACCAATCCCCAAATCAATCGATCAGTCAGATATATATATATATATATATATTAAAGACGCCGACCCTCAGCCCCGGAGTCGCCCTTTAAAGGGCCATTCTACTTCTCGTGAACAAAAATGGCGTCCTATCTGATTGCGTAAAGGCAGATAGATGAAAGAGCGGAAGGTAATACTCAGTAATTTTCGAGGGTCCGACGTTTAATTAACACCCTTAGATGACAGCAGCGGACAAATCACGACGTTTTAGCGGAGAGACGACGACTCATTCCCACGGTTTTATAAAAGACGAGAGGGAAAAGGTAATTCAGATAGGATCTGGCCGGTGGGGAGGTGTCTTGTAATCTAGCGACAGGTACTTGTCTTTGAAAGGCTTGTTGGGGCCCGGCTACTAAGCAAACATTTCAGCACGAGAACTTGGAGTGACATATATATCGCAGAAGAAGCTAATTACATCAATTAGCTTTTTTAAGTTAAAATTACGAGTTTTTAAAAGTCCGCTATGTAGAAAGTATTAATTTCTCCTTATTTCATTCTCTAAATAATTCGTTCTCGTAATGTTTACTTGATTATAAAGGAAGTCCGGCTTAGTTAGAGTTTATACCTCAAACCTGGCAGCGATACACTTAGGCAAAAAAGAATTTAAAAAATGTGTATAAAAATATACAAAACTAACAGAATATTTCGAACTCATTTAAATCCTTCGGCGACATGAAAGAATTACATAGGTGCAAGAAATGACACGGAAGCAGGTCGTAGAGCAGACGCCATTGAACAGAGACTTCGACTGAGTAAAATCCATAGAAATTTATTCATACAGAGAGAGAGAGAGGGAGAGAAGAGAGAGAGAGAGAGAGGAGAGAGAGAGAGAGAGAGAGAGAGAGAGAGAGAGATGGGAGAGAGAGAGATGAGAGAGAGAGAGGGAGCGATGGAGAGAGGGATAGATGGAGAGAGGGAGAGATGACGAGAGAGAGAGATGACGTCAATCACACAGAGGGAGAGCTGCAGAGACGAGAGGAGAGCGATGAAGAAGAGAGAGATGAGAGATCGAGAGGGCCGATGGAGAGAGGGAGAGATGACAGAGAGAGGAGGTAGATGAATAGCAGAGAGAGGGACGATGAAGAGAGAGAGAGATTTATGGGAGAGAGGAGAGCTAGTAGATGGCTGTTGTCGTCCAGACGCGGGAGGGTCTCTCTAATGGTTAATGAATGACCGTTATCTTAACATCATTCAAACCGATTGCCACAGTTACAAAACAGTACTTTAACAATAATGCCCATCTCGTCCCGGCGGTACGCTCTCCTGGTGTTCTTACCTGCCTAAGCGGATCTAAAATTTCCTCCCTGATTTAACCCCGAGTTTTTTTCCGTATATTCTCCTGGAAGTATTTTTAAAAAAAAAAAAAAAAAGACGTCCGGATTTCTGTTAAAATACCGCAGTATAAATAGATCGGATGGACTTGATTGCCGGTATGAAGGCTTGGTGGTTTGTCATCATTAAGGACCAGGAGATCAAACGACGTTGGATACTGAGCACTGTGCCAAGGGCTTCTAGTCAACACCTGATTAATAGGAAAGGTCGGCTGTTCTGTAAATATCTTTTAATTTCCTTTTTTTAAAAGAAATTTTTTTTTCTTAAAAATTAAAAGAAACTCCACGAGTTCTGATACCCTCGAATCATGTGTCATAAAGTATTCTTCGTTAGAGGTAACGGCGCAGTTGAGTAGACTAAACAGGTCGGTGGGGGGGGCGAGAAGACATAATTATGGCGTGTAGCCTGAAGACAGTTGTTGATGCCATCTATAATCAGGTTCGCATCTTTATTTCTGCCGATCCCAACGGCTGGCAGCAGGTAGAGTCAGCGGGGTTGTTTGCTCTACCTTAGCAATGTCTTCCTGGTCTTGGCGATCCGTCCGTGGACATCTCAAGTTAGAAGAACTGGCGGCCAGGGTGCGAGCCACGACGTGTACTCGACCCGAGAGCTCTACCAGAACTCTTCGTTTTACCACGTGGGAAAGTGTAGTGTTCGGAATAAACCCACGCGGCCGGCTGGCGAAAAGGAGGGGAGATACTATCAAACAGAACCGGTCCCTCAGCCATAAACCATGTATTTATGCCAAATCTGTTTGTCTAGATAATAAAAAAAAATGCTAAAATCTATTCGAAGTAAAGAGAAAACTTCTGCTCTGGGCCATCGAATACAGCTGGCGTTGTTTGAAAAGCTTCCATTTTGTCTTATTCAATAAAGTTAACTGAACACAGTTTACTAACTTAGCCTGGCTGCTGCCTGGTGTCGTCGGGTGCAGTACTGACTAGTATCACACGGCAAGGGGTTATTAACGATTTGGTTTCTCAGTTCTCCCTCCTGCCCTGTCTTTCTTGTTTACTGTCGGCGATCGATCACCCTCCATCAGCCACTAGGTAATTTATTAAATAATACTTGTTAACCTTTCTATTTACCAGACCTATCGCTAGTTATTGATGACTTGCGGCTATGGGGCGCTCAATAGCGGTTGGAAAGATTCCAGGCTATCGTCCCATCGCGCAGGACAAAGAGGTGTGGCGACCTAGGCTAGTTTATTGCAGTCGGAAATTACTCGTACTTCTGCTTATGTAAAACGGGAAGAATATTTACTTAAAGTATGGGATTTTACCAGTTATATAAGTCGCAGATGAGTACGATTTTCCTCTAGTAGCAGATCTCTATTATCACCGGCATTGACAAACTACAGCGGAGCGACAATGGCTGGACGAATTAATGTATCCCCTACGAGTAATTTCAAGGCAAGAAAGAAAGCAATCTATTCAGTAGTATTCGACCCCTTTCCGTAGTAGAGCTGCTGCTAATCTTTAAAAAAGAAAAGAAGAAGAAGAAGAAGAAACAGTCAGCTGACCTGCGTTGCAAACTTCCGGTAACCGTCAGCGAGCATCAGCCATTGATAGTGATAACGAGAAATCACGAGAGTTGTAAGGAGGGCTGGTTCTTCGAGCAGAAACAAGGGATTGTTTGAGTGTAGTGAGGCCGAATAAACTGACAGGACGGCGCAAGACTAAGCCCGAGAAGCGGTCCCTCTTCATAAACACACAGTGCAAATTTTTGTCCGAATTAGGTTTACTATAGAGTCGTCCAAACGCCTACGCCTAAGGAAAGGATAATGGGAAAGGGATTTCAAGTGTGATATCAGTTCTCTCCATTGTGCACTGACTGGGCTCCCTGTCTGACAAAAATGAGGGGGCGGAACAGTCTGTGGAAGATGAACTCGGCAGCTGTTCACATCAGTGACTTATAATTCGGCATTAACTCTTGCCAAACAAGACAAATAAGGGGCCTTAACCAGGCAATTTTCAACAACCGCCATGCAGTCAACTTTCACGTGCAGATTATCTTCTATCATATAAATCCGCACAAAATGCATGCGAATATATATGTATAAAATAATTAGTTATCAGAAATGTTAATATGATTTAAAGACCGAATACCTGTCATTTCAAACGTAACACTAAACATATATCGTAACATTCTGACTTATCAGAAAATTGGTCATATTTAAAGTTACTGAAGCAAAATGTTTCAACAATAATTAGGAATTTTTTTTGCATTTTCCAAAAAAATTATTATTAAGCATTTTATTATTACATTATAATCAATCTAAATTGAATACGTTTCAAATTTCCATTTCTTTGATATCGGCTTTAATCAGCGAATGAGAGGACAAAAAACAAACAATTTTTCCACTCAAAGGCCTTAAAACACCAACCAAGATAAAGAATATGCCTACATTTCATCTGACGGTTCCGGTGATGTATCACGATCCCAACGGTTTGAAACACAAATACGGTTACCCACTAAAGGAAGTTGTTCCCTGTGTGTAGGTCAATCCCTTTCTTTTTATCGAAGTTAGAAAATAGGCCGACTTCTGCGACTTTTGGGAAAATGTCTCACGAGGAAGGAAGGGTTCTCAGTGCTACAGTTGGCAAATCTGGTACCACAGTACAAACTGAAAGCCAGTGTTAGGAATATTATCAGCTATCAACCCTAGTAGCGGAAAATGCTTACTAACTTTCTTCAGGAAACTCAGCTGATCGGCTGGGAGCTGCGACAGATTCAGCAGTCGAAAAGCGAAGAACTCTCACCACACTCAAGAAATTTGCATATATGGTTGACGAATGCCCCGATTCCAATAGGCGTCAGGTATTAATCCATTACGAGCGCTATCTTGATGCCAGCGATAGGCCACAAATGCATTCCTGGATGTTCAGATTATAGGAGAGTTAAATGCTCGTGCATTTGACAGGGTGATAAACTTCTCTGGAAGACAGGGTGGAGTACAGATTTCGTTGAGAGAAAAGTGCAAATCCTAATCTCCCATGCACACGCCGCAGAGGTCATCTATATTCTTTACTCAACAAGAGTCCAAAACAGTCGGACGTCGTGGAAACGAAATAGAGGATTCCCTGGTACCAGAGTTCAAAATTTCCAACCCAATAAAACCAGCTGGCTTGGTCACGATGGATCTTTGACTGTTACTTCGAAATTGCTGCAACTGTTATTACTGGCTCTGAAAGGTATTTACCGAGACGAGACAAATCTGAGTAGTCGGGATGGTGGACGACTAATTTGCTACTACGCTCAGAGCAGACAGTCGCCATTCTCTCTCTTGTAAGTCTACTGTTGAAACCATCCGGGTGATTAAACGATGTCAAGCAGGCCATCCGCTACAACATTAGTAGATCTCTGTCCAGCAACAGCAGCTACACTCTGATCAGTCAGAGAGAGAGAGAGAGAGAGAGAGAGAGAGAGAGAGAGATGGAGAGAGAGAGAGAGAGAGAGAAAGAGGGAGAGAGAGGAGAGAGAGAGAGAGAGAGAGAGAGAGAGAGAGGAGAGAGAGAAGAGAGAGAGAGAGATTTTGAAAATGTACTGGAAAAGCAAAGACTTCAGTCCAGAATTTGACTAATGAAGGCTTTTATGTCAAATTCCTAAGTAATGAAGACAAGAAGTGTTTTCTAAGCCAACTGTAAAAGTACACAGACTTAATTCTTACCAGTTTACACAGCGACTTCTGGATTCTACTCAACTCCTACGCAGATTTTACACGTAAAACACAGATACCCGACTGGAGTAAGGCACTGTCAGCGTTGGGGTTGCCACGTGACCAGGGCAGAATAGAGAATTTGAACGCAGCAGTGGAATGTCATGCGACGAATAAACGTACAACTACAGTTGAGCTGTTTCTACACCAAATATAATTCTGGGTTCTGGAAGAATTCGCCTTCTACCTGGTCATGCATACGAACCGTTGAGCGCATCATTTGCAGGACCGGGAGCAGCGGACATACGAGTAGCCACGAGAGACGATCGTCCTGCACTCGAGATGTTCATCGAAAAAGATCGGGCAGAATTACGAAACGGAACCAAGGCTGTAGATGTATAGCTTTACTTGAGACTTAAGCAGCTAGCACTAATTTATATAGTGGTTTTTTAAATACTAGTTAATAATAATAATAATTTTCTATTATAGTGCCTACAGCCCACCTTCCCTCTCGCCTCACATCCTCCTGGAAATTCAGATCTCCCACCTATAATTTGTCGGGAATGGTGTTAACGCCATGATAGAAAGGGAGTGAACTCATGCGCAGTTTGTTGTCGTCACCCTAACTCTTGTTTGCTAAAGTGAATTTTACTCGAAAAGATATGAAAGCGTTTAGATTATTTTCAAATATTATCCAACAAAGATCCGCTGTTTTAGAATCTGCAACTGGTTGGAAAGTAGATACAAATGAGATAGAGCTGAATTTATTCGGAAGCTAAAAGAAAAAGGAAATTGTTAGTATTTTTCTACATTAGTGAGAAGGTTTAAATTCCCTGCACTGAGCACCAAATAGAATATTACCCTGCTGACGCACTGATCTGGATGAAGAGGGGTGAATGTACTTACAAACTACTAGCACATGACATCTAAAGTATAAACAAGAATTGTATATATGAATTTTAAAAATAGAAGAACAACAAGCCATCATCAAGTCTGGCAGCGGAGTTTATCCAAAATGGTGCAACAATGTCTGCAAGGGGAATTTTAACTTTCTGCCAGTTATTACCTTATTTATGCCACCCGCAGTGCTCTGTGCGTAGGGTTAGAGCCATATGGCTTAGTCGTTATAGAGTTACATTAATAGGGAAAGTACAGCGTGGCGCAGCCCCTGTGGCCTGGCCTGTCCTGAGTAATACAGATTTGAGGAGAAATGTGGTGCAAAATGCACCCAAAATGGTATGAAAGGGATTAGAGATCTGAGAAAACTGGAGAAATCGTCGTCGATGGGCGAGAAGAGAAGAATAAGCAGATCACTCTGGAAATAATAGACGAACAAGGAGATTATAGATACAAATCAGAAAACGCGACAGAGGTGGAAAGTTGAGTAGAAACATGATGCAAATTCGAGAAGTGATGATGGCAGATGGATAATAAAAGATGAAGACGAATCATGAGCGAAAACGATAAAATACCGCGTCGGAAAATTGAGTAAAGTAACCGGATGAAACGTATGCAAAATCCCAGGGTTAAATTGGTGACAAGTGACAAATAGTGAAAAGTTCACAGTTCATTAAAATATTAATAATAACTTTTCGACAAACCCCGGAGTTCACAGTTTCACAGAGTTAAATTAAAATGTCAATAACTTAGCCGTCTGAGTCAACAACACCAGCATTTGTTGTCTCCCAGTCTTTCCCTCTTTTAAGGTAGAACTGCAGTCACGCGCTAATAAAAATACTAGTTAGAAAATATTTACCTTTGTAAGTTACAGGTATAATAAGTTCCTTGCCTGTGACAACGTAGTCATTGACTTTTCTTTCCCATTGCATTTTGTGCGCAGTCACCAGCTTCCTCTGCCTAAGCTCTATCACCTGGAACAGCAAGTCGTGCTCGTTAATAGACACCACAGAATGAGGCAGGTGCTTGCGAAGATTCCCTCTCACCGGCCTAACGTGAAAGGGCAGCTTTGACCTCGCCAGCAGCTCCTTCATCGAGTACTGGCTGCTGCTGTCCTCAGGTGCGCTCTTCGGCCTGAACGTCGGCGACTTCTTCGCCGCCATGTTTGCCCCGACCGCGGGAACTTCGCCTACTCGGGCACGCAGCGAGATACCATCACGGGAGTGCACCCGTGACACCTGGCGCGGCGGAAAGGCCTGACCCCGATCGACGACAGCGACGGCGCATAGGCCCACCCGGTGGTGGTCGGTTGGCTGGCCAGCCCCCGCCTAACACTACCTGGCTCTGCGCCGACTGATCGAACTACACGGATGGCGCATGTGCGTGTCGCAGCCAGTTCTAATCCGCCCTACCTGCGGGTATTCGACGATAATTACGCCGCTAAACTCAGGTGAAGCAAACAAACAAACGGACTTCTCTGTCGCGTTACCTGGCGCGTGTTCAGTTATACCAGTAAAGAATACGTGGACAGACGGCGAGAAATCTCTGGTCACGGCCGGTAATGCATCACCACCTACCTACTATTTTATGCGAGTTTATTAATAAAGGAAACTGTGCGAGCTTTCTAAAGGTACACGAGCGAATCGGACACCCGCCCTATTTACACACCTTACTGATCTTGGTGGGCGTGGCACCGAGAGATGCCGGGACGCGACGGAACTCTGCTCGAAAACTTTGCTGGTTTCCTATTCTTATCCATTTACTATACTCCCCGCTGCTACTGTACATTCCAATCAATTATTTCCTTGTCCCACCATCGCACGTTTATTGGCATTATTACTAATACGTGGGGGTGGGGATATATATCAAGTGAAGACTTACCTCCCCTGTACAGCAAAGTCGCGATTTATATCCCCCACTAGAAATGTGTTGAAGAGATCGCGAAATAGATTCGGTAATAGAAACACACACAACACACACACACACACACACACACACACACACACACACACACACACACATCTCTCTTCTCTCTCACCACCATCTCTCTCTCTCTGTGTCTCTCTCACCATCTCTCTCTGTGTGTCTCTCTCACCATCTCTCTCTCTCTCTCTCTCTCATGTAATACGAAGGAAAGCAAATTAGAATATTAAAGAGGAGTTCAGCCAGACTTCTGACCTGATTTTAAGGTATTTTCTCATTTTAAAGACCCCCGTGAGAACCTCCAATAATAATAATAATAATAATAATAATAATAATAATAATAATGGTCACAAATATCATTTTTTTTTAAATTTAAAGTAATCGTTTAATAATGATATTCATCGATGCAGTATCGACATCGCTGTTTCAGACCCAGATCTCGTGTAACCGGGGACGTAAAACCGATCGATGGCCAGAGTTGTTCGGGTGTGTAGGGGGGACCAGGCCAGCGGACCGCCCGGCAGCGACGAGTCGGAGAGAGCGGATTTCTCATTCAGGAAAAATGTTGCAGATCAGCGCTACCTGAATGAGGCCGTCGGACCTCTTGTTGCACTGCCAGTTCAAGGACAGGGTAATCAGCCCGCCTTCCCCGACGGTAGCACAAGAGGATACTGTGCCGGGATAGTCGTACACCCAGCGTCTTGCACGGCCCACTTTTGACCCCCATATCCACCCGACCGTAACCCCGTAGAACATTGTCCCGGGGGTGGGTGATGAGCTCTCTCCGTGCTCCTGGGAACATTTCAGAACTGCATCAGACGCCCGGCGATCCGCTGCTCGTCGTCACCATGGCGTGTCAAACTTTAAGGTCAGTTTTGAATTCCGAGCAGCCCCTCAATAGATTCTTCCGACTTACAGCACTGTATCCCCCATCTTCGCCGTGTGGAAACCAATCGAAATAGCTCAAGCCGCGGTTTTCTAGCTGCTGAGACCCTCTTAACGTCACGTGAGCCGGCCAGATCTTCATCTCGACCGGAGACCGGTTTTTAGGAGAAGGAACCACTGTACCCGCTGAAACCAAAGAAAAGTGCTGGAAACTACTGGCAAAATCGGTATTATACATATTATTCATTTCTTTGTACGAAAACTGTAGATTTTTATAAAATAAATATTTCTTGGCGATTGTATCATCAGCATCCAATTCCTGTTGTCGATAAGTTCATCATAGATCCACAATTCACTTGGTGAGTGGCGTAACCCCTTAGATACATATCTATTACGGCTCTCATCGTTTACTTCTCTCGCTTAAGTTAAATACAAATATCACGTGACTAATTTAGATAAATCGCCTAAACAAATCACTTTTTGAAGAATTTTTTAAATTTTTTTTACAGTATTGCTGAGTTATGTCCCTTGGACTAAATTTTTTTTCTCTTTCTCAATATCCTTCTATCAGTAAATATCTAGCGAACGGATCCGTTTGAGCTACGGAATATCATCTCGCTCCAAAGGTGGAAATCCTAGATCGCCGAAACACAAAGAAGACCGCAGTTCGCGGTGTGTGGAAGAACGATCGTCAATTCACGCTGACTCTCGTTGGCGCCATCACGTGATTTTTGGTTAGGCGAGGCCTTTACACGCTGTTAGAACACCAATTACGGAAAGTGCGCCGGACCGAAAGCTGCAGTAGGGCAGGGGTCCAGGTCGGACCCGGAGGGAGAGGAAGTTGGCTATTTCGGCGATGCTATTTCTGACGTGGAATCGTCTTTTACAGAACTGGGTGTCCGCTTGACTTATTCGTCAGGCTAATATGGTCGGTGCTAGAAGCGAACATTGCTGTTGGTTTCCTGTAGAGCGGGAGTAAGGTGGTGGGGGTGGACAAACGGCACAAACAGGTGGGTCCGTATGGTGCTGAGTGATGAGCCATGTTATTGCAGGGGCTATTGACAACTTTCTAGGTATTCCGCAGACTGAGAAAATAAAACGAGATCACGATCACTGTAACGACTTTCATAATTATTGTAATTAATTAGTCATTTATGACGTATTACAGAAAGAATCTGAATTGTTTCATTCAGTGCTTTTATTGTCTGCCTCGAAAGGGCAGACCACGTAGGCAGTCACGTTTGTCGGGCAGTAAAACGGCGAGACAGATGTAACTGACAACGACCGAAACATCCCTGCCCAACAACTGCTTCACCGCCTGTCCCTTTTAATTTTCTGCGCAACTCAGTCGTCCTTAGATCGCCGTGGATGAGGTTTCTGTAGATCTGAAGAGACAGCAGAATGGAAGCTGATCCCTAGAAGCAGGAACAGATCACACCAGTACATTTTGAAAAAAAGTGAACGACCAATGAATTTCTTGCTCTTTCGTGTCAAATCGTTTCGTTTACTATTTGTAGTCTTGCTACAGTAAAAGGTTCTTGATATTCGCCAGTTTCCTTCTAAAACAAACCTCTTCGGTCTAAAGACAGTAATTCTATATTTTTGTCGGCCAATTTCAAAGGAGAATCCATTCGTCGCCGTTACACTCTTGCATCGACTCCGATCATTCGTGAAGAAGTGTAGATTGGTGTGAGATGTACTATTTGTGGCGTAGAAGTCGGGGATCTGATTTGTCATTGGATCGTTGCACTGGCGGTGTTGTAGAAGGGTCTTTAATAAGGTGGTCGACTTTACAAATCCCGAGTAGTTCCGGCTGCGTGTTGGTCATTTGGCGTCGAGATTTGGACTGTTTCTGTCTCGCACGATGTGAGATATGCCGTCGAGGTTCTCCACGACGTCCGTCTCACCTGTACAAAGGTATTTCGACACTGGACCCAGAACCGGCCGGTTTGAAGGAAAGCCAGATTTATGTAGAAAGTTTACTTATTTAACGATCGCCTAGTGAAGGTTCCGTGTGTAACTCTCAAATACTTGGCATTTGGCGCCTGTCTGCCGTGAGTGAGCGCCCCGGCTGGCTCGCTCAAGAACTTCCCGCCGTACCCGTGTAATTTGCCCGGTCGCCAAAGCTAATACCCTCTAACCCCTCTGGCCGTTTTTGTTTACAGCAGTGATGACGGCGAATTCATTCGAAGGAGGAAACATGCACTGATATAGCGGAAAGGGGAATCGAAGAAAAGTGCAAGAAGTGGTCTTCAAATAGTAAAACCCTGATATTGCATATCCTTGAAAGATATCAACTGAAACCGTATCACTGTCATTGGACAAAAGAGGATGACATTTTCTACAACTAAAGTACGGAAGGAGTCTCTCTATGAATAGTCATTGAACGTTTTCCATTCCAGTCAGAACTCAGTTCCAGGTTTATCTGTATTTACAGTATATACAGATCGTCATAAGTTAGGCACCGCTGGATTTCCCCCCCAAATCAACCGAAACTAAAGAGTTACACGAATAACGAATTTTCACGGTTGAGGGAGATCACAGGGCAGGACTGAAAGAGAGGCGCGCTCGCTCTCGCGCGTGGCCCGCGCGCGACAGAGCGCTCGTCTCGCTTAGCGCGCGAGCTCGCGAGCGCGCTCGGAGCGCTCTAGCGCGGAGGAGCGCAGAGAAAGAGCGTCGCGATGAGCTTAAAGAGCAAGCGCGTAGCGGCTTCCTCGCGCGAGAGTCGCGCGCGCGTCGCTCGCGGCGCTCGCTCGCGATTCAGCGCGCCAGCTCCAGCTAGAGCGTCGCGGCAGCGCTCCAGCGCTATCGCGCGAGAGCGAGGCCATCGCCAGCGCGCGCTCGTGAGCATCGCCTCGCGCTAGAGCGCGAGATGCTCTCAGGCTGGAGCAGCCGAAAGCGAGAGAGAGCGCCGCATCGCGCAGCTCCAGCTCTCTCGTCTTCGTCATCGCTCGCGCTCTCTCTCTCGCGGCAGCGCGCCAATCTCCATCTCGGCGCGCGCGCGGCATCCGACTTCGCTCTCGCGCGCTCGCGAGCTGCATCTCTTCGGCGCATCGCTCCAGCGAAAGCGATCGAAGTTCTTCAGTCGCATCTCGCTCGAGGCTGCAGTAGCGCGCGAGCGCTCTCGCGCTCTCAGCGCTCCAGCGCCATCGCTCTCTCTCCGCATCTCTCCATCTCCATCTCTCGCGCTTTCTTCATCGATCTTCTCTCTCTCTCTTCATCTCTCAGATCCAGCTATCGCTCTCTCCTCCATCGCTCTCTCTTCCTCTCCAGCTCAATCGCTCTCTCTCTTCTCTCTCTCGCTCTCTCTGCAGCTCCCATCTCCATATCTCTCTCTGTCTTCATCTCTCTCTCTCTCGCTCTCGCATCTCTCCATCTCCATCTCGCTCTCTCTTCATCTCTCCATCTCCATCTCTCTCTCTTTCTTCTCTCTCTCTCTCTCTCTCTCTTTCATCTCTCCATCTCCATCTCTCTCTCTCTCTTCATCTCTCCATCTCCCTCTCTCTCTCTTTCTTCATCTCTCTCTCTCTCTCTCTCTCTTCATCTCTCCATCTCCATCTCTCTCATCTCTCATCTCTATCATCTCTCATCTCTCTCTCTCTCTCTCTCTTCCATCTCTCTCTTCATCTCTCCATCTCCATCTCTCTGACACACACACACACACCCACACACACCACACCACACACACACACACACACAACACAGAGGAAACCTTGGGAATTGACCTGATCATCAACCCCCGGAGAACCAATAACGGGGCGCAGAAGACTCAGTAACTTTGGCCACCATGCCCGTTACCGCTTTGTGAAGCGCTCATGCTGTCAGATCAGTTGAGGGGGTCCGATAAGTCGGCTTCTTACGCCCTTCGTTGTTCCTCGTTTAGACGAGCACCCGCTCGCTGCTAGACGCCGGAATTCGTGAACGATGATGCCTCACCTCACCGTGCTGCTGCAGTGGCCGCGATATTCCTCCTTAGTAATGGAACTGTTTCCCTAGCTTAACCAAAACATCTTTGGAAAAGCGGAAGCTTGCTCGGAACCCTGATACGACACCACTCTCAATAGATTTACTGCGTGATAATCGACCATATTCACACCGGATGCCACGGGAAACTGTAAATTTTTGTGCATTGTAAAATATTAATAATGTACAGAGATTTCCTAACTTTCTTATTTCCATTTTACAAAATTGCTGCTCGATAACGAAAAATATGGAAATCCACTTGTTCTTAATCGGTCTTCCCTTTCCAGGAATATCGGCAGTTTTCATGGACCCTTCCTTTTCCCCGACAAGGGGCTTCTTTCTCCCAGGACTTAGCGTTCGGGCTCGCGGACTCGCGCTATTTGAAGTTTTTACGACATGCTGGGAAATGACAGTGATTATGCCAAGAATTCACCAGCATTTGTCTACTGTGGGCGAGGCGACTGAGCGAACATTAACTGAGAGAGGTGAGGTCCATCACATCGAGTGCAGAAAATGCCAGGGGTTAGGGTTTTTAACAGAAACAGAGAGTGATCTGTGTCTGTCTCGATCTGAAGGGTAAGGCGATATCAGGGTTCTCGCCTTATCAGTGGATCGAGATCCGGTCACTAGCGGTGAAGCTCAGATAATTCTGAGGTAATTCAACCGAAGCGGTTCTTCCGTCCTCTGAAGTCTTCCGACCACTTGATGAGCAGAGAAGATTAAGAAGCTTTAGATGCGATCTGGATTATCCCTCGCCGAGAAGCCAGAGATGCACTTGTAGACCCTGCGGGGGGGGGGGGCGTAAGCTTTTCGTATAATCCACGAGTTCCCGTTCGAATTTCTTTTCTTCAGATGGGAGAATCTCGTAAATCATCTTCTAGCGATTTTAGAAGAATGGCTGTCGGTGCGACAGGCTCTCGCCTAATTCCGTAAGTTACGCCACAGGACGGGTTCCAGACACGATCTCCCGGTGTTGGTTGCGTCTATTCGAGCTCCAGACGCGGTCTTGTAGACTTCCAGCACGCGCATAGCCGTTATATTTCCACTGAGCGATAGATAACGGCTCCCAGTTTTGGATAGTGCTTTCGTCTGTACGCCAACAGCTACAGGAGCGTGAGAAACCAAAGAAGAATCCGAAGAAAGCCTGGCCTGACATCAGCACGGCTCCACAATAGACAATCTTTCGGAAATACCGGTACCGACGGTGATGGACGGTGGCATTTACTCTGCTACGGTTCCTTACGGACCCAGGTCGGACAAACAGACACCGAGGGGAGAGAACCCCCTACTCGAGGCTGCTCCAAGACTGCTACCAAAACGTGGTTCAGACCAGTTCTCCGGCGGCAAATTTGGAACCACTCGTGAGTCTGTTTACCGAACCAACAGCGCGGAATTATTTGTTTTCGGTATTTCTCTGCGCATACAGAGAATGAGTCACGTTCTGACACTGACTTGGGACTTGAAATGCGATAGCCTTATAGTCTGGAGAGTGAGATGCTTTCAATGGCGTCACGAATGGAGTCCGGGGAAGTGCGATGTCAGGACAGGCACCAATAAACCTAAAATCTGCTATCGCCTTTCATCGACAAATTGTTCAAGTAATTTTTTTTTTTTTTTTAAATCGTCAAAAAAAGACGAAACATTAACAGCGGATATTACTAGAAATCCTTTTAAGGAATCCGGTAATATTTATAGATCAGGTTTGCAACGACATCCGAGCAGACAAATACAATGAAGTTGGCATTTAATTTTTAAATAACCATATTTATCGCTGAAATTCTCCTTTGGCCACCTTTTGACATTATTCTTTCTTTCTTCTACTTTCCTTTGTGGCAGCTATTTTAACTATTTTAGCCTGGCAATTACGAACCAATTAAATATAAAGTATTCTTTGCTGGTCGCAGTGTCTCATTAATGCGGGATATAGAAATGACGTCAGTAGAATCAGAATTAAGAGGTAGCCTAGATTTCATAAGAGGGTTTCTGGTTTCCATGACGATAGCACTAAACACCTGCATGCTCCATATTTACCGAAAGTCAGCTGCCTTCGTAAAGAGTACAAGTGTCGTTGTACAGGCTAAGTGCTTAAGTATCGTGCGTCATCTGGAAAGCTTCGTGCTTCTAACTATCAAGAGAAACGGCTGGCGCCTACTCTTAGAGAATTTTACTGAACATAAGAAATAGATTCAGGTTAAATAATAGCTAAGGAATACGGTAGAGTCCACATACACACGTGCTGGCAGTCGGTCTCCATTCTGACGTTCGAAGAGAATCGGCGAAAGAAACGGAACATTTTTATTTTAAATAAAAAGTTTGCTTTAAATTATCCCGTCATAAATTAATCTCGTTTCTCTCTATACCGCCCCCCCCAGGAAGAACTTTCTGGAAATCCACAAGGGTTCGTAGACTATAATCTACAGCCATAGTCAAAAGTTTAGCATCAGTTTAGATCTTATGTTTCAAAAGTTATCTTCGAATCACGACCCTACACACGCGAGCACTGTCTCTAAATATTCCCCCCTTCAATACTCCTATATTGTCACCGCTCTTGTCGTCAGGGCTTTTAAAGTAATTCTGCAAACCATGTCTTTTAAACGTCAGATTTCAGATTGTCACATTTTTCGATTACGGTCATTTATACCATTAAGTCTTTGGAGAACTACAGAGTTAAACGCCCCCTCGCTGCGTTAACTTAAGATCGATATGCAAATTCAGCTGGTTAAATTGGACTTGATCAGGCAAAAAATAAAAAAATTAAAAAATTCTAGGGTGTTTGCAACTTTTCGCCTTGCGTGTACATATTGGAAGCCATCGAGCTGGGCATATGCTTTTGCTTTTAACGATCTATGCTGATGTCAAGATCATTAGGTCACACAGCCAATGATACTTTTCTAGACTCGGATTAACTCATTTATTTGAAAGCGCTTCCGAGGCTTTGCTATCAGTCAAATTGTAAATCAACATAAAACCTACTACCGGATTGGAAAGATGTAGTTGAAAACTTAATTAATTCTGCCAAAAGTTAGATAACTTTATCGCCAATGGCAGCTCGCCAGACAATTCTTATTTCCGGGATTCATTCTATAGTTATCTTTTGGCATAAGTAAATATTTTCTGCTGTTGATAGCAAAGCTTAGTATCTATGAACACACAGAAGTGGTCAGATATTGCATGGAGTTTTTATTATTGATAGTATTATTCACAAATACACCAGCTATATAATAACAATAAACGCTTATTAAAACTGAGTGGCCCCTATTTTTCTATTAGGTTCAGAATATA
This sequence comes from Nautilus pompilius, assembly GCA_018389105.1. Taxonomy (NCBI): domain Eukaryota; kingdom Metazoa; phylum Mollusca; class Cephalopoda; order Nautilida; family Nautilidae; genus Nautilus; species Nautilus pompilius. Next base: position 17,398 of record JACATO010002482.1, read on the forward strand.
TACAGATTCTTAATAAAATGTTTTTTTTTTTTTTAAAAAAAGGAAAGCCAATTCTTTGAATTGTTTGTACACGACTTTCAGATTTTCTCGGAGGAACAAAACATATAGGTGAAGATAATTAACGATAGTATTTTTACCTTGCAGAGGTTTCGCGTTTCCTTTTTACGAACCCCGAAGTTTAAGAACGGCTTCTATATCTGTCTGGTCTACACATATAAATAACAAACACTTAGTTCTACAATACATTTTCAGGAGTCTTTTCCTCGAAACAAAGTTATTCCGGATGGTTTTCTCGTAATCACGTAGGATGTCTGCCGTTTTTTTGAGATATGAAAGAAAACAGTTTACTTTGGAAACAATGGGAAATTCCCATTAAATTTCAGACGGTCTCCATCCCTGGACGAACATAGAAATCTTTGTAATGTCTAGAAGTTTAATTCCTTGGATACTTTCTAATGATGATTTGTCCAGATTCATTAGCAAGTTTCCGTCGATTTTTTCCTTTGCTATTTTATCGATAATCTCTTTGCGGATTCCCAAATCTTTTAGAGAAATGGACAAATCCTGAACAGACATGTTCTTCAGGGTATGGGTATTACTGTTCTTCACATCGGTCACGTCCTGGACTCCAGAGTCCGTAGAATAGGAACCGTTCGACATCGATAAAGGAGCCGTGGGCTGGTAAGTAGATAGCGAAGCGCCGAGAGGAAGGTCATCTTCATTGTTTTCTTCGTCAGACTCGTTACATTCATCGGAAGGATATCCATTTTCTGTCGGGTTCTCACACTCTGCACAATTTTCCTCGAGGAATGGCGAAAGTTCTTTCAAGTCCTCCAGATTTGCATACTCCGTCTCGTCACTGTTTGTGGACGAAGCGGTGAAGGATGACGATAAGGAAGACCATCCGTCGTATTCTCCAGATTCGTTGCTGCCACTGCTCCAGTAGCATTCTCCAGCGATCGACTCGTATATAGGCTCATTCTCATCGGCATTTCTCGGTGAAGCCAATGGCGTTCCTGCGTTATTTACCCTACTTAAGCACCTCATTTCTTGTAAAGAATACAAGGGCAGAGTCATGTAATTACTTTCCGCGATTTTCTGCTGAGGCCTTTCCTTGCAGGAAGCGAAGTCCAGTGGTCCAGAGAGCCTACACATCGTTGCATAAACTTCCTCCTCTTCGGGTTTTTTGTCTCGGTGGCTTTCGGTGCCCATCAGCTTTGTGTGGTCGTTCTGTATGTAATCGAAGGTCATCGCCCTTTTAAACCTGTGTGTGATAGGGTAGATGATCTTCATGTCTCGAGCGTAAATCTCGGCTTTCTCCGCGCACAATCTCAGGGCCTGCTGGTAACCCTTGTGGCTCGTCAGATTGCTGCTGTGCTTGGAAATTGTAAATTTCAAAGGACTGGCTACAGGAATCTCCAGCAAAATGTTCTTCATGTTTAAAATCGTCGCCGAAATGATAGTATCGTCTTCAAAGACCTCTTTCAAGACGAGCTTGCCGGTAAACGAACACGGGGTGTTCGGCTTCCTTCCGTACAACAGGTTCACGACGCAGGGGCGTGGCACCTCTGCGAGGAGGTCTTTCATTAAAAAGACCGGCGGGTTTAACCCTGGCCCGACCGGATAGAATCTTCCTTTCTGCGAAACTGACAGCATGAACTCTCGGTCCAACTCATCCGTGCACATCAGAAAATTGTCTTCGATATACGTAGACTTGCGAATCAAGCCCTTCTGTTTTACTTTCGCTTTCCCGGTGTACACCCTTCCTTTGCGCACGACGTCACCGGGAAACAGGATCCGCTGTTCGAAATTGATGCTGTTGCTCTCCCGACTGATCACCTGGAGAGCCTTCAGCCGCTCCGAGCCGGCGATCAGAAACTGCTCTGCTTTGGTTCTGGCTAGTTTCTCCACGAAAGTGTACGGGACTGCTCTTCTGTAGGTGTTATTATGGTCCTTGCACACTGCAAACCACCCTATAAAAGAAAAGTTCATTTATTATAATGTTTTCTTTTTGTAATTTCAGAAGTTATTCAAGAAATTAACTTACAAAGACTATTGCAACTTCACACACACCACACACACACACACAACACACACACACACACCACACACACACACACACACACACACACACACACACACACACACACACACACACACAGTATTAGAAATAGTTACAGACCCACACAAAGGATATACAGCAGTAAACCCCCGTCATATCGCGGTCCCGCTATTTCGAGGTTTTTTCTGTAAGACCTACTGATTTTCATATCGCGTATGTTTTCGCAATTTCGCGGCATTCCGTAGCATTGTTTATGAGTTTAAATCTCCGCTGATCGGCTATTCTGTTTTAGAAGCATCTCGCAGGGAGAGAAGCTGTTCGCCTTGCTGTTTTATTGATAACCCCAAGGATGCCACCCAAACGCCCATCATCTAAGGCTTCTGGTGAGCCAAAGAAGAAGAGAAAGTTCTTGACGATTCAGGAGAAGGTGGAACTTCTCGATATGATAAAGGAAGGACAGAGTTACGCCGCCATAGCCCGCCATTACGGTATGAATAAGTCAACTGTTCGCTACATCAATAAAGGTGAGAAGAATATCAGGGCAACCGCTTCGCTGTGCATCAACGAAGGTGCAAAACGAGTTGTTTCTATCCGCAATAAAAACAATCGTCAGGATGGAAACTGCCTTGGCTTTTTGGGATCCAAGATTGCCGAAAGAAAACATCACTTTGGATGGTAACACCACCAGGACCAAGGCAAAGAAGCTGTACGACACTTTTGCCGATCAAAGAGGTTCTGAAGAAGATTTTTTGTGTTTTCCATTGCTCTTGCTTTCTCTCAATATCTTTTATGTGTTTCTATTGTTTTAAAAGTGTGTTTAAAGACCTTAGAATGCATTAAAAAGTACCGTAAAAGTTATAAAAACATGCCTAGGGTGTATTTAAATAGGGTATTTCTATTTCGCGGGTGGGTCTGGAAGGTAACCCCCCGCGATGGAGGAGGGACCTGAATACAAATAACGAGTAATTGCCACTGAGATGTTTATTACACATACACAATGCATTATTATAGAAATATAAAAAAAAACAACAAAACGAATACGTTGTACAGTTCATTAGTATTTGGTAGGTGAGTCCTCTGCTTTATACAGAGCATGACACCTTGTTTTACCTGCTCCTATTCTAGTTGTCAATGTCTGACTGAGGAATGTAGCACTTTTCATGATTCACTAAAAGTTTTCGGTTGCCACATAACCCCATGCTCATTCTCATCAGGACTCTGTGAAGGCCAGAAAATCTTTTGTGAGCGTCCCACCAGCCGTTTTACCTTCCAGGTAATTTCCCACTACATTGGGTGTGTGATTGGGGTCACTGTCAGGTCGGAAGATGAATCTACGCCCAAAGAGACGTCTTGCTGACAAAATGGGATAATAATGAGAACCTGGCTGTACCTGTTAGCAGTCAGTATACCGATTTCATGCAGATCGCTGACACCACCAGCTGGTACACAATCTCACACTTGTACTGACTGATCTGCTTTACGCTTCACTGTACATGTTATACACTGGTTTTTATATCAACCCCCCCCCTGTACGCCTTCATACAAACTACCATTGATTATTGTCTAACAGTTCAAACTTGGATTCACCGGTAAAGAGCACCTGCTTCCAGGTTTGGTCACCTCTATCGTTTTATGTTTGCCGCCCAATTAAGCCCCGCCGTTTGGTTGTCTCTCCTCTGCAGAGGTCTTCTGGAAGCTGCACATCCGTTTCGATATCTTCTTGCTAACACGTGTCTCACTGTTCCCGAAGAAACGCCAACGTCCCATACTCGCAAGATCTCCGCTGATCCATCGTCTATCAGGCGGAGAACACACTCCAAGGTACTCAGCGTCGTATTTAGAAAGACTGGGCTTGTTCTCCCCGACCACAACCACACCCAGTCGCAGTCTTACTCACTGCTCTCTTTGGAACTTGGAGTCGGGCTCCAAGCTGAGAATCAGACTTTTTTATATTCTTGTCGTGTCCTCGCGCCACACCTACAGGTAGTGGCACCTGCTGGTTGTTTGCGTGGCAACCAGTCGCAGTTACTATATCAACACCCAACTGTAACATTGAACATTTTATTTTTACAAATTAGACGACTTTTCTGTTACGTTTTATTTGCATTTTACAACCCAGTTTCTTTCTGTTTTCATACCTATTTCTGACACTGTGTGTGTAGTGTGTATATATATATATATCTAAGTTTCCCTTCCTCTCTTCTCTGTCTTTTCATTTCCAACGCCGTAAAAGCTAGCAAATATTGACAGTTTGTGCTAAACCTGTTCAATTTCCCAATCAGTCGCTCACTTTTCTGGTTCAGAACAATCCCGGCAAAAGTAACATCTGTTACACCGGCAGACAGGCGGTGATAGTGTTAATTGTGACCATGTGGGACCAACCGTCCCAGTCTGGTTACCATGGAGCAGGACGGAGGGATGCGGAGGTAGCCAAACTAAGTGGGCTACAGTCAGCTCTGTCTGCTGTTGTTGCTGTGCTCGTTGCTGGTGTTAAATCGCAAACAGGTTCTTTGGGGGAGGGGTCAGTCGCGACAGAACTTTTTCCAGCTCCCAGTATTAAGGGGGCGCGATAACTTTCTACTTATTTGCGCAACCGCCGACCATCACCACTCGGTATCCCGATGCAGTCCTTCCTGGTTATTTTAGCGAAAAAAGAAAATAAAACTAGGATACTTGGATTACATCTACCGTAATAATACCCAGCCAGATTCTATTTCAATTATTCCTGTATAATTAGATCCATCGCAGAGGCCAGGTATAAATAACTGTTTCCCAGCTGACATTTCAGCTTTGTTTCAGAACGTGATGTACGCTGTACCCGGCGCTGCGGCTATTCTAAAGATTAAAGATTATAACCTTAAGCTGACCGTACCTCTTATAAAGCTCTTTGTCCTGTAGGAAAAGTCCCACACGTTATAATGGCCGCCTATAGCGCTCTGCTTACGAAGAACACACCCTGAGCGCTGTAAGTGCGAAAATGTGAAAACAAGCTTTCCGTACCACCCCAAGGTTGATTCATCGCAACAGATTCTAACACAGGAGCTCGAATTAAGCGTCTGTACCGAGATCGTTCGCTAGAGAGGACATCCCGGATTTTCACAGAATTACAAGGGCAAAACATCGCCACCTAAGACGCCGATTTCCCAGATGACTTGCATATTTAAAAAAATCAACAAAAATCCCACCTGTTTCAATAAAAGCACCGCAAGCCTCTACCGTTACGTTCTATAGCAACCCCCCCTTTTCCCCTCTCGTTTCAACGGTACCATGCTCAGAATTCTTAAACATCTAACTGACTTTATCGACAATTAAAGTTAAACAGAAATAATTAGATTTTGTTTTCTTTTCTTCTTTTCTAAATGTCATCTTTCCCGTGGGGTTTCAGTTCTCTGGCGAAGATGCCACCGGTCCGAGTGTCGTGAGAAAGCAAGGATAACGTAGTTTCGATGGATAGAGTTTCTGTCTTCGAGTTCACTTTGACATTCAAGTTCCTCGTCCAAGCGCCGCGAGAACTCGTCAAACTTTAATTGTACATAGTGTTTGTTTTTTTCTCTCCCCCCTATTTAAACAGCCGGGCTTTCCGACACCCTTCCTGTGAGAACGGCCAGGCGTAAGGCTTCCTCATCCCACTTATGTTGACCTTTCACTGGTTTAAGGTCTTTGGTAGGAAGTCTTATTTCAAAAACAAAAACGATTATTAACCCTGGCCGCGTGTTTTATTTTCTATCATCTCCGGTAGTTATGAGGTCGGTTAATTAGCGATGATATGGGGAAACAAAGTGAAGAACCTGGTTAAAGCGAACCACGAGAACCTGGTTAAAGCGAACAATGAGAACCTGGTTAAAGCGAACCACGAGAATCTGGTTAAAGCGAACCACGAGAATCTGATTAAAGCGAACCACGAGAATCTGGTTAAAGCGAACCACGAGAATCTGATTAAAGCGAACCACGAGAATCTGGTTAAAGCGAGCCATGAGAAAATGTTAAAGCGAACCACGAGAATCTGGTTAAAGCGAACCACGAGAATCTGGTTAAAGCGAACCACGAGAATCTGGTTAAAGCGAACCACGAGAATCTTGTTAAAGCGAACCACGAGAATCTGGTTAAAGCGAGCCACGAGAATCTGGTTAAAGCGAACCATGAGAAAATGTTAAAGCGAACCACGAGAATCTGGATAAATATCAATAAATTACATTTATTCTGGAATAGAGAAGAACCGATCTCGAGTGAAGTTTATATTTTTATGAAGCGATTTACCATTGGTTTCGTCCTCTTTAAATCTGAATTTCAATGTAAAATACATTAAACATCTTCTTCGAAACTATTTTATTAACAGAGATGCGCTCTATTCCAGTCTCTCACGGCTTCATGCGACACCATTTCTTGATTATTTTACCAATATCTAAATGTTTCGGAGAACCTTCAGAGCAGCACCGACCGACGGCCGCACGTCGTCACCATACGGATACGACCAGGTCCTCTGCCTCATCGGAAATCCTGCGGATGCAACCTTCACGACCTAAATAAGCACATGGCAAGCCTTCTCTGTTTTTCTTTTTCGTATTACATATTTTGACGTTGTAGTTCGGCACACTTCCGGAAGTACCTACCAATGCAGTAAGAAATATAAACAGTAAGAGAACGACTGGGCAGACGGTCTTTCATCATGAACGGTGGAAAGGTAACGATACCTCCCTCGCCTCTTGCCAACGCGATAAAGAGCGCAGTAACCAGTAACCATTTACTTTAAACCACCACATGTGAGTTCTTTCGCAGACTGGTACGGTACACGACTGTATGCTCATCATCACCCCTCTCTCTCTCCTCTCTCTCCCCCCCTCCTCTCGCTCTTCCCCCCCTCTCTTTCTCTCTCTCCCCATCTCTCTCTCCCCCCTCTCTCTCCTCCCATCTCTCTCTGCCCCTCTCTCTCTCTCTCTCTCCCACATCTCTCCTCCCCATCTCTCCCTCCCCCCTCTCTCTCTCTCTCTCTCTCCCAAGCTTTCTCTCTCTCTCTCTCCATCTCTCCTCTCTCTCTCCCGCTCTCTTCTCTTCACTCTTTCTCTCCCTCTCCTTCTCTCCCTTCTCTCTCTCCCTCACCCTCTCGCTCTCTCTCCCCCCCTCTCCCCCCCTCTCTCTCTCGCCCCCCTCTCTTCTCTCTCTCCCTCCCCTCTCTCTCTCATCTCTCTCTCCCCCTCTCCTCTCTCTCTTCTCTCTTCTTCGCTCCTCCCCCATCTCTCTCCCCCTCTCCCCCCTCTCTCCTCTCTCTTCCTTCTCTCTCCTC
>JACATO010002485.1:0-14778 GCA_018389105.1 Nautilus pompilius
CTGGATTCTTCAGATTAACAGTCCGGACACTCTCTAACTATTGTCGGCCGGTTATACGTTCAGCTGGATAACGGCCCAGGTTTAAACGAAGCTTGTGACTTGGAATGTTTCGCAGGGATTATTCGCAAATGTCCAACCGTTCTCTGTACCTCCCTCCCTCCCCCACCAAAACAAATTTCAGCAATGCCCGTCTATAACCTAATGGGCGAAGGTTCACCTCGGAAGCGGAACGCGTGGTTCCGCTGGGTCGGTCTGGAATCCATCGAGTGGAACAACAACCCCTCCCTTTGTCGAGCGGGAAGATCTACAAATATTGCGAACTAATCAATAATGAAAAGCAACGTCAACATGGCCGCTTTTCGATGAACAAAGAAACAAGCCAAATTTGCAACTGCTTTGAATAAACAATCCCAATTAGCTCCCACTCAATAGATCGTCTGTTCACCGCCATATGTTGCCTCGGGTAACAATGGCAAAAAAAACGGATCTTGTCCAAAATAGCGTTGAAGATATTGACCGGGCGGTTTAAAGTTGGGTTTTAAAAAGATATATATCCGCTTGCTGATGTAGACTAGAGAGATCTGATTTTCGGGATCTGTTAATCCAGAAGTACTCGGTGCTCTTGACTTTCTTTTGAGTATTTCTCTGATGGTGTGCACGCGCACAGGAGGTCTCAGCGGGCAGCAGGAAATACAATGGTGAAAGAACCGCGGTCGTGACCGTTCAGTGAAGGGCTTTAGCGTATTACACATTTATTCTGAATATCATTGCGACGGACGATAAACTGCGTGTTCTCAAAACCCCGCTAGTATGTCAGCAACTCGGGACATCATCGGATACAGCGTTAGAAAAGAAAAATTTGAGATTTTTTTGCGTTTCCTCCCCCCTCCCTCCAACCAAACTTCGTCTTGCATACCTGGATTCTTATCTACTGCTGAAACAAGTCCTATTGTAACTGAGAAAAGTTCTTGTTCTTTTTTTTTTTCCTATTGTCAACTTATTATTCATCAGCACCGTTGCCAACATGATCTACTAAAATGACAAGATAACTGGAGAAAAGTAGCACGAAGAAATTTTCTCTGGTTTGGCGCGTACAGTACGTAAGTTTATGCGATAATGCGATTCATTCACAGATCCAGAGAAAGAGATGATGACGTCAGTACAGAGACAGATACGATGTCAGTAGAGGGAGAGAGATGATGACGTCAGTACAGAGACAGATACGATGTCAGTAGAGGGAGAGAGATGATGACGTCAGTACAGAGAGAGATGGAGAGAGAGAAAGGATGTCAGTACAGAGAGATGGAGAGAGAGAGGACGTCAGTACAGAGACAGAAACGACGTCAGTAGAGGGAGAGAGATGATGATGTCAGTACAGAGAGAGAGAGAAAGGATGTCAGTACAGAGAGATGGAGAGAGAGAGAGGACGTCAGTACAGAGACAGATACGACGTCAGTAGAGGGAGAGAGATGATGTATGTACACACACAGAGAGAGAGAGAGGACGTCAGTACAGAGACAGATACGACGTCAGTAGAGGGAGAGAGATGATGTATGTACACACAGAGAGAGAGAGAGAGAGAGGACGTCAGTACAGAGACAGATACGACGTCAGTAGAGGGAGAGAGATGATGTATGTACAGAGAGAGAGAGATGTGCAGCTTTTGTGATTTCAGTGAACAAAAACACATCTCAGAAGCTGACGATCGGATTAAATCCACAGAAAAAAGCGTTTCAACATTAACTAGATGCGTCCTGCTTACACTCGAGCATTGCGAAGCCATACATCCTGAGATCTGACAACCAAAATCGTGACTGTTATTTATACCCTTATTTAATTCTGTGCTTATTCAGAATATTCCGATTATGCAGCAACATTAAAAAAGAAACTACGCTAAAAAAATGTACTTAGACTCTGAAATAGAGTATTAGTCCAGCGATACGTCTTTGTAAGGACTCGACAGCATTTCTTACAATTGACCAGTAATGTAAACAGATATCTTGAAATTATTTGTTCAGTTCACGTAACTTTTCCCTGGTTAGAAGGAACGGGTTATGATTTTTTCTATGCTTATTCATCACTTAATGATATTTCGTGACAGCTGCCAATGGGTTTCGAAAAGCAGATGCAACAATTATTGAAGCAGAAACAAATTTAGTCAAGCTCAAAATACACACACACGTGACACGTCAGGAAACTATTTACCTACGCAGAGAAAGACTGGCGTTAAGAAATTTGGTCGGTTGCACACAGTTCACATCTTAAATGAAGTCTGCACCATCGGACGATAAAGTTGGGGGGGCTCGATTGTTTGCTTCTATTTCTATGCTGCGCGACTCTAAACCGGCAGCCAGAATGGAGCTCTCAGCTACCTGTCTGTCTTTTCTTCTCGTGTGCCCACTGAGATGATCAGTTTAGTTATTAAAATATGTCAACCTATATTTTCCGATTAATTCTTTTTTTTTTCTTTTGGTCGATCACCCGTCTCGATCCAAAAGAAATGTTGTCCTGGCAACGGTTGGGTAGAAGGTTTAAGAGCTAATTTCTGAAATTATGCCATCAAGCCAAACCTGAAATTGGCCGCACCTACAATGCGATCTATAATTAGAAACTTGATTGGATGCTAGAGAAAGAGAAACCAGCCCGACTCGATTAACCATACCAAAAAAAAACCACCCACCGACTCAGCGTCAATACTTCAAACTTCACGATCTGGTGGTTTTCAGTTTCTAGAGAGGGGGGGTAGATGACGTCAGTACACAGAGAGATATGACGTCAGTACAGAGATGGATGAGAGAGGAGGGGGTAGATGACGTCAGTACACAGAGAGATATGACGTCAGTACAGAGATGGATGAGAGAGAGGGGGTAGATGACGTCAGTACACAGAGAGATATGACGTCAGTACAGAGATGGCATCCAGTAGAGGGCGTCAGTACAGAGATGGATGAGAGAGAGAGGGGGTAGATGACGTCAGTACACAGAGAGATATGACGTCAGTACAGAGATGGCGTCCAGTTTAGGGAGAGAGATGACATCTGTAGAGAGAGAGTACATTAACCTGGTTTTTACAAGATAAACCCATGAAATGTAAGCTGGTCGGACGCGCTAGTACCCGGTCGCTTCTTGCCACAGCCGAGAGCTTGTGATGCGCTGCGAGAAAACTATCACGAACTTTATTTTGCAAAATATAAGTTATTTTCACGACTGTTTTTTTTTGTAAATATAACCCTTTATATCCCCCTTTACTTGAAAAAGACTTTTGTCCATTTTTTTTTAGAACCGCTATCACCAACCGATGTTGTGATAAGTTATTGGCGCTGCGCTACTTTCCGGTGAGTTGAGCCCGTTTCCCATCCTCTTATTGGCGCTAACCAGACCAATCAGCCAAAGTTTCGAAGTTTTTCTTTTTCCCGCCGTCTGCGTCAGGGTTGACTGCGGCGAAAGACCGTTTTGGCGAGCCTGTTGATTGGCGACAGTTCTTCTGCAGTAGACATTTCTACGTCTAAGACCTGTAACAACTGACTTAAGCCCGTTTCTAAGAAAGCAGCTGTGGATTGATTTTACTAACCGTTCAGCGCACTGCATCATTTTCACTATTTACTGCCGATAAGTTGACCGGATATCCGGTAAGTAGCGGATATTGCTTTCTAAATAACGTATTACGTCAGAATAGGTGTTTGTTGTCCTTTTTTAAAAAAAATTTAATGTTCGAAGCTGTTTCTGGTCTTTTAATCCGTGTTGTTTTTAAACGACATTAAGAAAAAAACAAAATAACATGACTTGTTTTCTTAAGAGTAGTTGTATAAGAGAAATGGAATCAAAATGGCTAATACCCGGCAACCTTAAGAAAGAAGGAAATGTTTTAAAATTTGTTTGCAGAATTTCCATTCTTCATGCGATGTAAATATAAACTTGTTGCGATCAGGGAAAGTGGGCTTAAGCTTAGCTGAAGTGAGTAGAAAACATTAAATTAGGACAGCCGGAAAAGAGAAGTCAAATAGCAGTTTCCATGACTACCCAAAATATACAATAGATAAATGTAAACTGGATTTTTATATTTAAATTTCCTCGTTTGTTTGTTGTTTTTTTTTTGTTTTTACATGGGCTATAATCGACGTCATAGCGCGTTAAGGTAAAAAGAAACCGCTCACCAAGTTTTCAGCGATGATGCGTTCCCATGGCGACAACTCTGATGAAGGCGATTTCTGCTTCTTGTCTGTTAATGGATCGAGGGGGCCTAACCCTGGCCAAAAGTTCTATTGGCGCAGACCTCAGGTATCAAAATTTGTGGGCCCCGCCCGCTGCGTTTATGTGTCTCACGTTATGGGTAACAGGGATCGGCCGCAAAATATCCCCTAAAACTAGAAATACAACGGGATGGCGCCCTGGCGACTCTCACGAATTATCCGTAACGAGGACATTTACTCTGGTTCGTTTATTTGTTTCCGTGGTAACCGCGTTTATAACTGTTGCCGGCAAAAGGGTGAAGCCGTATTGATCTGGCTCGAAAATGAATCCTCCCGTCGCCCGGACAGATGCCCTCTTCATCCTCTTTCTGCTACTGAGACCGCGGGCTTCGTTATCAATCTATCGCTTTATCGGAAAAAAAAAAAAAACCTCTACATTTTAAGCTTTAAGAGAAACGAACACAGACTCTTTTTTTTTTGATAATTCGCCTCTATGGCAACAGCGTAAATTAATTTTGCCATCAGAAATTAATTCCAAAGAGTCAGCTTCTGTTAGCACATTAAGCTCCGTTTTTAAAAGTTCGGCCAGTGAAGAGGGAAGCACTCGCCGGAGTCGAGTTTAATTTACGCGCTCGATGCACGGCTATTTGAGGTAAATATGTATGGGGCGAGTGTGAGCAATGGTTCTGGTGTTTCTACCACTTCGGCCGCATCACAATCGCACTTATTAACTGGTGCTGACATTTACAGAAGCTGCGCTTCCGGTACCGATTAATCCTCGCAGCGGTGCAGAGGTGGAAGGTTACCATAAAAAGTACGTGTATGCGAATAACCATTTAAAATTCTGGTTTTAATTTTAAAAAATAACAACAAATCTATTCGGTGATGACAGGCTACCAATAGAGGGGAAATATCCTGGGACGTAGTGTCCACAATTTTGGACTAAATTTCCATTTGAATGAAGTAGAAGAGTTTTAAAACAAAACTCTGTAGAGACAAATCGCACGCGCTCTCGCCCCCTTCTGCCAATAGATGAGACAGCTTTCGTGTTTGTCTGATGGGAATATATGTATTATACACGGGTAAAGTATCCAGTATCCGCAGGGCAGGCCAGTAGGCCAAACAGGGCCAGATAGAGGGGGGGCGGTTCGATAACGCCACTTCTGAGATCGAGCAAAGGTGAACACGGCGAGAGTAGGTACCCGCTTCCCCGACTAATTACACAAACCACGCGAGACCGTGAGATGGCGCGGAAGAGACTCCAGCGAATCGGTTTACGACATCTGCCGGGTATAGACGGGCAGGCGCGATGGTTCACTCACGTGACGTCACGTGTCCTCGGTGACGACGGCCATAAATCTAACACGTTTATCAGAAACCGCCTCTCCTCCCCATTTTTTTTTTTTTTTTTAACCACTTAGGCGTCGAGAGAACGAAGACTGCAGCATAAATATACATCAATTCTTCTGACCCCGGAGCCCGTTTTCAGCACAAACTCTAGGCGAGGGTCCCTTCTTCGGAAGTTTAAAGCTTACGCCGTGGACGCTGATCTCTCCCCATCAGTTGTAGGGGGAGTCGTTCTTTTGTGCTGAACGGTAACGGGAACTGCGACAGATAGGACGCTGTTTCGTGGTCAGTCGATGGCCCCGAACGAGACAACGCGAACACGGAAATAACGGTTCGGTTATCGCCCCTTTTTATTGTTTCGTTGGTTGTTTCTCTTTGCATTTTTTTTTTTTTTTTTTTGTAAAGGGGCGTCGGCGGGTGGGGGGAATATTTTACATTTCCCCGGCTGTAATACAAACGAAGCGTATTTGAGTCGTAATCCGTCGATTGGCCGGCCGTTGCAGGCGACGTTTAATCGGGTCCCCCTTCGCCTCCAAAGTATTCCCACAGACCCGCGAGATGCTTCTGGCTAATCCCCGTTCGGATTCGGTCTTCTGCAAAACGGTCAGGCGAGCGAGAGAGGGGGAGGAGAAGGTGGTCCGCTGTCCCGGCGGGAGTGCCACCGGGGGACCGACCAGCCAGCCTGTGGTTATGCATTTTAGAAATAAGGTTATAGAAGAAAATGTGTTTAAAAGCTAAAAAAAGGGGGGGAGGGAGGAGGGGGAATCACCGACCAGCGACAGATAGACTGAAACCTCGTTGGCCGGAGCCGGTTACGGTAGAATCCAGAAAAACACCCGTATTATATCTGACAGGTTATCGGCGGCATTACGCGCGGATATTTTAATAAATCTCCGAGTCTATCGGAAAATACAGCGTGATCGATCCCTGCCGTTAATACGCTAATGGACCTGGGGCAAACAAACAAATTTCATTTCCATTTCAGTTAGGAAAACAGAGTCGACGCCAATAAAAGATGTGTTGTGTGTTGTGTTTTTTTTTTTTTATAGCAAATACAAAAATTATCATTTCGGCAACAGACCTTTTGTCTCGATTTTTAAACTGAAAGTAGGGTAAAATATGTGGACTACTCTGTTCAGATCTGAAGATGAAGATCTATAACACAAGACGTATCTCGCTGATGCCTTAGATTCATCATCCGTTTTTTTTTTTTTTCCTTTAAACTGTTGGATACCTTAAGAATGAATGTATCTCTCCTCCCAACCAGGGCCCGCCCTTCACACAGGCACATAACGCTGAGACCCCTCTCAAACAAGACATTAACGTAGGTTGGTCCTCACTGTCGGTAGATGCGCTACGAAAAGCATGTAAAATAAATTGAAAATGAGGAACAGCGAGACCCGAAAAGATCGCGTGGCGGACTGCGGAGGTTCTTTTAAGTTATAGGATACACAATTTAGCTAATGAAGGAAGTAGTCAATCCAATCCCTTGCTCTCCCCCCCCCAAAAAAAAAGGAAGGAGAGAGAGGCTTTATATATATATATATATATCAGGGGTATCAGGTAATAAATAGCTGTAATTATGTCGTTAGATGTTTTTCTGGCTTGGTTAAAGACGACTGTGGGTGGATTTTATCTTTTTGTCAGCAATGATGTCTTAGCGACTGTGTTCACGGTCCGTCGCTTGTGTACCGGCAGCCGACAATCTTAGTCCGCTCACCTGGCGACGGCGTTCGAAGCTTTAGCTGAAAAATAGCATTCGCACAGAAACGTTTTTCGACTTATGGAAGAACAAAAAAAAAAATGGCGACAATTTTATTCTTCGCGCGAATATACTTCCGTGTCTTACAGCAAGAACACCCCTTCTGTTTGCTCTCGGCCGCGTGGCGTGACCCCCCCCCGACCGGTAGGTGGACCTGACATCAAGCCCGTTCGTTAAGGCGAAATGGCCGATATGCGAACGAAGCGCGTTCTGACATCTCGCGACTCGTATAATTCTTCTAAAATACCTAAATGATAATGTATTTTAAATCTTCCTAACTCCCCGTTCAGCCTGTATGTCGTCGCTTGCGATATCGATAACAAGTTTGTACTTGTAGATTATTTCCGGTTGAGGCGGGTGGGGGGGTATAATGGCTTTTTAATTTCTATTATTGGATTAACCTTGGAAGTTGTGCAGTCGGGTAGCTCGGTCTCAGGGCAGGTAATGCGAGTCTTCCGTCCGGGTGTCAACACCTGCACCCGCCATTGTACACGCTCACCCCCGATCATTCTATGTCAAAGGCGCGGGCGGCTTAAGGCCCGGAACAGGCCGAGTGTGGACACCGGTAAACGATCCGGTGTCAATGGACGGCCGCTTTACGGTCAAAAGAAGAAAGATCTGTTGAGGGGTGGGGTGACTGAGATTATGCAGACTGGGCTGGACAAAGAGACGGACATGCAGCTCGCGCAAAGAAAGGATTCCACACAAACACCCCGCCGCCTTTGCTCTCTATATTTTGCGAAACATACAAAAAAAAAAACAAAAAAACTGGATTTAATTTTTTTATGCTTTTTTCTTAACGGTGACACGTCGGTACCCAGGTTCGTTTAGCCGAATTTAAAGGGGTTAATTTTTTTTTATTTATTTATATTTTTTAACGAGACTATAAAATTAAGAAATAAAATAAGAAATTTTACTGTCGTCGTTGCCGCCGGTCAGCCAAAGGTGATTAGTAACGTCCGCTATCCGCTCCCTGTCTCCATCCCCTCCAACATATTCTACTTAAGGATAGAAAACCGGTGATGGGAGCTGGAAAAACAGACTTGGTAAACTCATTTGTCGCGCTTAGACGTACTAAAGTATCCACGTTCGATATATCGATAGTGCAGGTTTGTAAATCAAGTGTGTAAATCGATTACTCGCTTGATGTCGTTTTTAAGAAAGTACACGAATTTTGAAATCAGAATTTACAGGACGGCGCGCCTAGAGGAACCTGATGGTGGTGTATCAGATAGCGATGAATAAGGAAGTGCGCAACTGATCTCCAAGCTGTTAGGTCAGGTCGGTTAGTTCAGTACTTGCACCAGGTGAGAGAAGCGGTCCAAACACCGAAAGAAGTCAAGAGATGATTTCAGAAGAGGATTGCCGGCTAATACAAACGAGTCACACGAACGGAAGTTTTGTCAAAGCCGAAGGAAGGTTTGTCAAAAGACCGAGAAATGAGAAGTCCAAAAAAAAAAAAAAAAAAGGTCTCCCCGTAAAGCTCGAGCTGACTCCATAGCTGCCAACGAATCTCTGTGTGGGAGAGGCTGGCGTGTCGACTCCTAGCGGGAGAACAGTAGTCACGTTAACAAGACGGCGCTGAGCATCTCGGGAGGAGAGAGAGAGAGAGAGAGATTTTTCTCTGCAATTCCCGCAACGAGTCGGGTGGGAGGTCGATTGGCCGTATGAAGGAGGTGAGTGATCAGTCTTCTGACAGACGACTGGACTTTGCAGTAATCTGAGGCGATATTAGCTTATCGTTCGCTGGTCCGTTTTAAGGAAAAATCTAAATGCTAGAGGCGTGAAATATAAGACAAAAGCAGTCAACCAGCCGGGGATATTTATGATAGATGATATCGAAAGATGCACGACTAAATATGGGAAACGTGATAATGCATTTTGATAAAAAAAAAAGAAAGGAAAATTGTTGTCTAAAATTAATTTAAAAAAAAATGTATTGATCGAATATAACTCGAATAAAGAAAGATATCGGTTACAAACAGATTTAGAATATTAATATAAAATATTAATAGGGCCTGTTATATATAGAAGAACCAATGACCGGATTAAAGTAATTGTCGAGCTAAACGTCAGGGAAGTAGGGGCCATGTGTATTTGTCACTCGGAGATCACCGTAGAAATATTTAACTCCGTTAGTTACCCCACCCCGCAATCCAATCCTAAACCCGGTTTAGCCGTGGGCCGGATAAAAAATCCACCTTTTTAATAATCGAATCTGCGCGCCACCTTTTGATAAGGCGACCCTGGCTCGAAAAACCGCACCAGAGGTGACGGTGGCCCGTCACAGAATAAACAGGGCGCGAGTTCTTCGTCGATACGCGCGCGGTAAGCTCCACCCCACCACCACCCCCCGAAAAGTGAGGCCAGCCAAGCGAGCCGAGTTTTTTTGGGGGGCGGAGCGGAGCGGGCTAGGGGTCTTTGTCGTTAGCCGGGTAGGTGAGGTTCGGGTCCGCCAGATCCCGGGGCGGAGCGGGCTAGGGGTCTTTGTCGTTAGCCGGGTAGGTGAGGTTCGGGTCCGCCAGATCCTTGGGCGGGGAGGGCTAGGGGTCTTTGTCGTTAGCCGGGTAGGTGAGGTTCGGGTCCGCCAGATCCTTGGGCGGGGAGGTTGGTCTTCATAAAGTTTGCCGGTTACCCGTTCACACCTAGCCACGTGAGTGGGAGGAGGAACCAACAGACGGGAGAACAGATGGACGTTCGTTTGCTTAATGGCGGAAGTGGATTTACTCGACCCCCTCCCTAACCCCCTCGGGAGCTGGCAATTCATGGCTTGGGTTTTAAATTAAAATATCGCTCATTTTAGCTTTAATTCTCTCCATCTCTCTCTCTCTCTCTCTCTCTCTCTCTCCTCTCTCCCCCCCATCTCTCTCTCTCTCCTCTTTCAATTTGTCAAGAAGCATTACGCGTGAAAAGTGACTGTCCACTCGCGCGTGCGTGCGTGGAGGGCCAGAAGGGTTAACCGTTCTGGACGCTTCCGACACTCCTTACAGGTAACTACAACGAGATGGACCCTCAGCGCCAGGGAAGTGTCTCGCGTGCTTGTGTTTTTCTCCCGCCTCCCCCACAAGTGTTTATTCCTCGTTGCCCGCTCTACACCTGCGCATCTCTGCCACTCGCGATTTCTCGCGTCGGTCCCGTCCTCCCCGTCTGATGTTAGCTCTCCGGGCTCAGCCGAGTCTTTTATCAAAAGCTTGGGATGGGTGGAGACCGGGGCGCTGGCTACCGACCCAACCCCCCCCCCCCGAGTCTCGGAGCGACAGTCGGGGGATGTAGTGACAGCCATAATCACTTCGACAGACAGACATATGGATAGAAATCATTGAAAACGGAATGGAGATTAAGAAACTAAAATGGTCGGTCCTCCATCAGTAGCCCGGAGCCAGTCCTCAGCAATCGCCACTGTCACGACCGCCGACGAGGGAAGTAATGCACAATATTCTCTATTCACGGCCCCGGGTAGATCCGACGATGTATAACGACCCAGGACTGTCTCTGGTGTTTGTGCTTCTGTATTTCCGTCGGTCCTTTTGTCTATTTAGCAGACATCTGCGAACCGTCTTCTAGACGGTACATCGTACTAAAATACCGCTGTTGTTGTTGTCGTTATTATTAACGATATTAACTAAAGGTTTTAATGCAGCGATTTTAAAGATTTTTTCTTACTTTGCTCTTCCTAATTATTTACAAAGTTTTTAAATAACCCTCAGCTTTCGCTCGGGGAGCCGTCTGACTGCCCCCCCCCCGGGTTCTCTGCCCCCGGCTAGTTTTTTTTTTTTCTTTCCTTTAACTATAATGGTATTAGAAAGACATTCTACCCACCCCACCCCACCATCCGCGGCATGGAATAGCCAGCAAGTATATATTCGGTTCATCAGTAGACCTTTTCCCGTGTGTTAAAAATCTCATAACTTTTTTCCTTTCTTTTCTTTCTCCCTCGGGTTTCTCAAGAACCCAGAGCCGGATGGATTACTAGCGACACCTGGAGTGAGGGGAGAGCACTGAATACCCCACGGTGAAAGTTGACGTCATTCTGTAGTCTTGAAGACTTAACACACATACACACACACTCACACACACATATATAACATAAACACACACATATATATACATAAACACACACACACACACATAAACACACACATATACATAAACACATACACACACACACATATATACATAAACACACACACACATTACATAAACACAGACACACACACATATACATAAACACACACACACACACACAACATATACACACACTCACATGTAACATAAACATATACACACACAATATATATAAACCACACACACACATATATACATAAACACACACACACATACACATATACATAAACACATACACCACATATATACATAAACACACACACACACATACACACATCCCCTTCTTCTTTGGCTGGCGGGGAGACGCCAGGATCAGGTCTTTAGTATCAAGGTAGAACAAGCAGGTGGCTGTCGGACTATTCGCACCTTTTCTCGAAAGGGAAGACCTTCCGTCCATCGAACAGAACACCGGGATATTATAGGTTAACAAGATAAAATAAAAGGACAGTCACGTGAGTAAGGAAAATGCAAATCAAAACTTTAATTTACTAAACTCAGACACTAATCCTTATCAAAGTAATTATATACGGACGACTTAGCATCTTGCTTTAGACAAGGGAAATGTATAGGAAACGAAATGTATTTCGGGTAGTTTTGTAATCAGGGTTTATTACTCGTTTTCTTGTTTCTCTTTCACTAGTTTACAACAAAATGTGTGGATGTAAACGTTTAGTCATCAGATAATAACTGTAAGACCAGTTATTCAAACATTTTCAAAAACAAAAATTCCGTAAACATATTCAGTCAATAATAATATATAATAATAATAATATAATAATAATAATAATAATAATAATAATAATATAATAATAATAATAAGAATAATAATAATATAATACTGTTGTTTGTCGTTTTGTGCAGAATTGTTTTCTTTAAATTAAAAAAAAACTCCTCTATTTGTTTATTTCCATTGTTTTTTCGATTAGCATCTGATTTCGATTTCCTCTCTCTGTCTTTTGGTTTCCTCTGAGAGGAATAAGGAGACCTGATACGCGAGGTGGTAAATTATAAAGCGTAGTTTCGGCGAATAATTTGGGAACCGTACACTTTTAACGTAAGGAAGACTGTGCGTACCTCCATTCGGACGCGAACAGGGATAGCAGAATATCCGGACTAATTAATCGGACAGCTGACTGGACAGGAATATTCAGAATAAGCCCGTCTACAGCTTCAGCGGAGCGTACCGACAGATTAGAATCGTCAGATCTACCTACCTTTGGGGCGCAGAGGATTCATCAGCCGTCTGGAGGGAGACCGAGTAAAGGCTCTTGGAATAATTAAGACAGGTGAAACGATCGCATATCCTTTTGGCTGCCTACAATTCAAAATACTATAGGTCACGACTGTGAAATAGTGGCTGAGGTATCAACTAAAGAAATGTTTATGGAAAAAAAATTATATATAAAGTAAATCTATCTGAAACAAATACCTGAATATTTTCGCTCCGTATGTACGCTCCAAGGCGTGGATAATGAGATTATCTGGATAATCTGGATTTTTTTTTTCCGATTACTTTTTGTATTGTTTTTTTAACGATATAACACCTACTTACTCTCGCATCGTGCGTCTGTTTGCGGCAGACAGACAATTTTTTTTTTTTTTAAAAAAAAAACCTGGCTGATTTTTGCAAATTAAATTCATAATTTCGGTTTAGATCCTTGTTTGTAACCTGCAGCAGCAGCAGAGAGGGTGGGCTGATCGTGGCGCTCTCTGTCTACAGGTCTGTTTACCTGCCCCTCTCGCGCGCAACACCTGTGATTGATTTCACTATGGCAGCGTCCAAAAAACCCGTCTTTCCTACTCCTCGGTGGAGCTATATCTAATCAAAGAGTTACCATCTCTTCTTTTAGTAGCGGGGCAGGTACTAACTCATCTATTCAGTCGATCCATCGGTGAACTAAAGGCCGGCATTTAATAATAATAATAATAATAATAATAATAATATAATAATAATAATAATAATAATAATAATAATAATAATAATAATAATAATACGTGACTTAAACAATTTTCTTATGTTTTTACATTGTTCTGTAGAAAGTCAACCCCGGTATCCCTTCCAGGCAGAGTGAGATCAGAGGTACAGGAATAATTTCCAACAGGTGCTATTCTCATGTTACCGCCCTTGTATAAAAATCGTAATTTAAGCTCATCTTAAAAACCAGTGAAGATCTCTTTATTTACCTGGCGGCCTATATACAGACGTTTTACCTCGCTCCTGAAAACTGCTTATGTTTGGCTGAATAAATATATAAATATGAAGCACTGATGAATAAATTTAAAATGTTCTTTGTGTGTGCATGTGGAAAAAAAATTCGGAGAAAACAGAGGTATTTACCCTAAGCTAGCTGTGAGAAATTTGAACTCACCCAAATAAACACTGTCTGATTACCGTGCAGGTAAAAGGCGCTGATGGCCCGGCAGGTTGTGTGTGTGTGTGTTTTTTTTTTTTGTTGTTACGATCTGATTTCCCAGGCAAATATCCTCAGCTTCTCGCTACCCGAGCTCTGCCGGTTGCTCCAGCGACCATCCGTCCTCCCAGCGGTGTGTGATTGGTCGGTGAGTCGTCCCTATATACGACGGAACAGGGGAGCTTCTCCGCGGGTAATGCTTTTTCAGAGCATTCAGTCAATGCACACCTGACGAAATCACTCACCTGAACAATACGGCTCATACACGGGTGTGCAGCCATCCGTGGAGAACAGAACGCAGCACTACAGCAACTATATCCGTGCCTACAGGTTTGGAAAAGTATAAAATAGAAATATAACAGCCATTTATTCGGTGAAAGTGCATTTGTCAACATTTATCAATTCTAGAGCAGGACAACGGAGGCTGGTGATGGGGGGGGGGTACATAGAATGGCGTCCTGTCAGCGGTACGGGTGAAACTAGTTTTTAGGAAAATTAAGTATCATTACTAATTCAAATTAATTAACAACATAACTACAATAGGAAAATTTGCGAGATCCAATCTATCTACCGTGTGACGCAGCATCTAAGGATAAGGGCAAATATGTGGGTGTGTGTGGGGAGGGGTGTGGACGGGTGGGTGCTGTATTTTTATCTATTCCGATACTAATTCAGGAATATAATCTAATTATGTCCGCTGCACACCCCTCCCTTTATGAGGTGAAGACAATCGACAGCCGACCTCCACCGACTGACTTCCTGGCCGTGTAATTATATGTTTTGTGAGTGAGGCGCGCGAGCGGATCAGGGGGCCGTCGGGCGGTTTTGAGGGGTTTGAGAAACGGACATAGAGGGCGCTCCGTAAAAAAAAAAACAGACTACCGGTAAAGTCTAATCTCTCTCTCTCCTCTCTTGTCTCTCTGTATCTCTCTCTGTATCTCTCT
>JACATO010002486.1:0-11136 GCA_018389105.1 Nautilus pompilius
TAAACGAAGAATCTATTATTTTAGGACGTCAGAATTAATTTTAAGACGCGGAAATGAATCAAAGAAAATCCTATTTATTTTTGACCGGCGAGAATTATTTGAAGACGCCATAACGAACACGAAGAATCTACTTATTTTATGACGTCAAATTATTTTAAGACGCGGAAATGAAACAAAGAAGAATCTATTTATTTTATGACGTCAGAATTATTTGAAGACGCCAAAATGAAACAACGAAGAATCTACTTATTTTATGACGTCAGAATTATTTTAAGTCGCGGAAAATGAAACAACGACTAATCTACTTATTTTAATGACGTCAAATTATTTGAAGACGCCAAAATGAAGCAACGAAGAATCTACTTAGTTTATGACGTCAGAATTATTTTAAGACGCGGAAATGAAACAACGAATAATCTACTTATTTTATTGACTGACGTTTGATTTATTTTAAGACGCTAAAATGAAACAACGAAGAATCTACTTATTTTATGACGTTTGAATTATATTTTAAGACGAGGAAATGAAAAAACGAAGAATCTATTTATTTTATGACGTCAGAATTATTTTAAGACGCGAAATGAAACAACGAAGAATCTACTTATTTTATGACGTTTGAATTATTTTAAGACGCGGAATTAAACTACGAAGAATCTATTTATTTTTGACTTCAGAATATTTTAAGACGCGGAATGAAACAAATACGACTCTACTTATTTTATGAC
Organism: Nautilus pompilius; assembly: GCA_018389105.1. Classification (NCBI taxonomy): domain Eukaryota; kingdom Metazoa; phylum Mollusca; class Cephalopoda; order Nautilida; family Nautilidae; genus Nautilus; species Nautilus pompilius. The sequence goes on from JACATO010002486.1 coordinate 726, forward strand.
GTCAGAATTATTTTATGTCGCGGAAATGAAACAAAGACGAATCTACTTATTTTATGACGTCAGAATTATTTTAAGAGGCGATAATGAAACAAAGACGAATCTACTTTATTTTATGACTGTAGAATTATTTTTAGACGCGGAAATAAACCAAAGAAGACTACTTATTTGTGACGACAGAATTATTTGAGACGAGGAAATGAAACAAATACTACTTCACTTAATTTACGACGGCAGAATTATTTTAAGACTCGGAAATGAAACAACTTCGACTCCAATTATTTATGACACATCAGAATAATTTTAAACGCAGAAATGAAACAATGACAACTCAACTTATTTTATGACGTCAGAATTATTTTAAGACGCGGAAATGAAACAATGACGACTCCACTTATTTTATTACGACTGAATTATTTTAAGACGCGAAAATGAAGCAACTACGACTTCATATATTTTATGACGGCAGAATAATTTTAAGACTCGGAAATGAAACAACTACGACTCCACTTAGTTTATTATGTCAGAATTATTTGAAGAAGCGGAAATGACACAACTATGACATCTCTTATTTTGTGACTTCAGAATTATTTTAAGACGCGGAAATGAAACAACTACGACTCCACATATTTTATGACGACTGAATTATTTTAAGACGCGGAAATGAAACAACTACGACTTCACATATTTTATGACAGCAAAATGAAACAACGACGACTGCACCTATTTATGACCTCAGAAATTTTTAAGACACAGAAATGAAACAACTACGACTCCACTTATTTTATGACGTCACAATTGTTTAAGACGCGGGAAATGAACCAAAGACTCTACTTCTTTGTTTGAGGTCAGAATTACTTTTTAAAGACTCGAAATGAAACAACTACGACTCCACTTAGTTTATGACGACTGAATTATTTTAAGACGCGGAATGAAAAAACTACGACTCCACTTATTTTATGACCTCAGAATTATTTTAAGACGCAGAAATTAAATAACGACGACTTCACTTATTTTATGACGGCAGAATTATTTTAAGACGCAGAAATTAAATAACGACGACTCCATTTATTTTATGATGTCATAATTATTTTAAGACGCGGAAATGAAACAACTACGACATCACTTATTTTATGACGCGGAAATGAATCAACTACGACTCCACTTAATATATGACGACAGAATTATTCTAAGGCGCGGAAATGAAACAACTACGACATCACTTATTTTATGACGTCAGAATTATTTTAATACGCGGAAATGAAACAACGAAGAATCTACTTATTTTATGACGTTTGAATTATTTTAAGACGAGGAAATGAAACAACGAAGAATCTATTTATTTTATGACGTCAGAATTATTTTAAGACGCGAAAATGAAACAACGAAGAATCTACTTATTTTATGACGTTTGAATTATTTTAAGACGCGGAAATGAAACTACGAAGAATCTATTTATTTTATGACGTCAGAATTACTTTAAGACGCGGAATTGAAACAAATACGACTCTACTTATTTTATGACGTCAGAATTATTTTATATCGCGGAAATGAAACAACGACGAATCTACTTATTTTATGACGTCAGAATTATTTTAAGAGGCGATAATGAAACAAAGACGAATCTACTTATTTTATGACGGTAGAATTATTTTTAGACGCGGAAATACACCAAAGAAGACTACTTATTTTGTGACGACAGAATTATTTTGAGACGAGGAAATCAAACAAATACTACTTCACTTAATTTACGACGGCAGAATTATTTTAAGACTCGGAAATGAAACAACTTCGACTCCAATTATTTTATGACATCAGAATTAATTTAAGACGCAGAAATGAAACAATTACGACATCACTTATTTTATGACTTCAGAATTATTTTAAGACGCGGAAATGAAACAATGACGACTCCACTTATTTTATTACGACTGAATTATTTGAAGAAGCGGAAATGACACAACTATGACATCTCTTATTTTGTGACGTCAGAATTATTTTAAGACGCGGAAATGAAACAACTACGACTCCACATATTTTATGACGACTGAATTATTTTAAGACGCGGAAATGAAACAACTACGACTTCACATATTTTATGACAGCAAAAATGAAACAACGACGACTGCACCTATTTTATGACCTCAGAAATATTTTAAGACACAGAAATGAAACAACTACGACTCCACTTATTTTATGACGTCACAATTGTTTAAGACGCGGAAATGAACCAAAGAAGACTCTACTTATTTTGTGAGGTCAGAATTACTTTAAGACTCGGAAATGAAACAACTACGACTCCACTTAGTTTATGACGACTGAATTATTTTAAGACGCGGAAATGAAAAAACTACGACTCCACTTATTTTATGACCTCAGAATTATTTTAAGACGCAGAAATTAAATAACGACGACTTCACTTATTTTATGACGGCAGAATTATTTTAAGACGCAGAAATTAAATAACGACGACTCCATTTATTTTATGACGTCATAATTATTTTAAGACGCGGAAATGAAACAACTACGACATCACTTATTTTATGACGCGGAAATGAATCAACTACGAAGCCACTTAATTATGACGACTGAATTATTCTAAGACGCGGAAATGAAACAACTACGACATCACTTATTTTATGACGTCAGAATTATTTTAATACGCGGAAATGAAACAACTAAGACGCCACTTATTTTATGACGTCACAATTATTTTAATACGCGGAAATGAAACAACTATGACTCCACTTAATATATGACGACTGAATTATTTTAAGAAGCTGAAATGAAACAAAGACGAATCCACTTATTTTATGACGTAGAATTACTTTAAGACGTCGAAATGAAATAACGACGAATCCAGTGATTTTATAACGGCAGTATTATTTTAAGAGGCGATAATGAAACAAAGACGAATCTACTTATTTTATGACGTCAGGATTATTTTAAGAAGCGGAAATGAAACAATTACGACATCACTTATTTTATGACGTCAAAATTTTTAAGACCGAAAATGAAACAACTACGACGTAACTTATATTATGAAGTCGGATAATTTTTTAGACGCGGTAATGAATCAACTACTGACTTCACTTATTTTATGACGGCAGTATTATTTTAACACGCGGAAATGAAGCAACTACGACTCCACTTATTTTATGACGTCAGAATTATTTTAAGAGGTGGAAATGAAACAATGACAACTCAACTTATTTTATGAGGACTGAATTATTTTAAGACGCGAAAAGGAAACAACTACGACTTCATATATTTTATGACGGCAGAATTATTTTAAGACGCGGAAATGAAACAAAGAAGAATCTATTTATTTTCTGACGTCAGAATTATTTGAAGACGCCATAACTAAACAACGAAGAATCTACTTATTTTACGACGTTTGAATTATTTTAAGACGAGGAAATGAAACAACGAAGAATCTATTTATTTTATGACGTCAGAATTATTTTAAGACGCGAAAATGAAACAACGAAGAATCTACTTCTTTTATGACGTCAGATTTATTTTAAGACGCGGAAATGAAACAACGATGAATCTACTTATTTTATGACGTTTGAATTATTTTAAGATGCGGAAATGAAACTACGAAGAATCTATTTATTTTATGACGTCAGAATTATTTTAAGACGCGGAAATGAAACAAAAACGACTCTACTTATTTTATGACGTCAGAATTATTTTATGTCGCGGAAATGAAACAACGAGGAATCTACTTATTTTATGACGTCAGAATTATTTTAAGAAGCGAAAATGAAACAACGACAAATCTACTTATTTTATGACGTCAGGATTATTTAAGACGCGAAAATTAAACAACGAAGAATCTACTTATTTTATGACGTCAGAATTATTTTAAGACGCGAAAATGAAACAACGAAGAATCTACTTATTTTATGACGTTTGAATTATTTTAAGACGCGTAAATGAAACTACGAAGAATGTATTTATTTTATGACGTCAGAATTATTTTAAGACGCGGAAATGAAACAAATACGACTCTACTTATTTTATGACGTCAGAATTATTTTATGTCGCGGAAATGAAACAAAAACGAATCTACTTATTTTATGACGTCAGAATTATTAAGAGGCGATAATGAAACAAAGACGAATCTACTTATTTTATGACGGTAGAATTATTTTAAGACGCGGAAATGAAACAATGACGACTCCACTTATTTTATTACGACTGAATTATTTTAAGACGCGAAAATGAAACAGTACGACTTCATATATTTTATGACGGCAGAATTATTTTAAGACTCGGAAATGAAACAAAGACGAATCTATTTATTTCATGACGGCAGAATTATTTGAAGTCTCGGATATGGAACAACTACGACATCACTTATTTTATGACGTCAGTATTATTTTAAGACGCGAAATGAAATAACGATGACTCCACTTATTTTATGACGTCACAATTGTTTAACGCGGGAAATGAAACAACTATGACTCCACTTAATATATGACGACTAAATTATTTTAAGACGCGTAAATGAAACAAAGACGAATCCACTTATTTTATGACGTAGAATTACTTTAAGACGTCGAAATGAAATAACGACGAATCCAGTGATTTATAACGGCAGTATTATTTTAAGAGGCGATAATAAACAAAACAAGACGAATCTACTTATTTTATGACGTCAGAATTATTTTAAGAAGCGGAAATGAAACAATTACGACATCACTTATTTTATGACGTCAAAATTATTTTAAGACAAGAAAATGAAACAACTACGACATAACTTATATTATGAAGTCGGATAATTTTTAGACGCGGTAATGAATCAACTACGACTTCACTTATTTTATGACGTCAGAATTATTTTAAGACGTGGAAATGAAACAATGACAACTCAACTTATTTTATGAGGACTCAATTATTTTAAGACGCGAAAAGGAAACAACTACGACTTCATATATTTTATGACGGCAGAATTAATTTTAAGACGCGGAAATGAAACAAAGAAGAATCTATTTATTTTCTGACGTCAGAATTATTTGAAGACGCCAAATGAAACAACGAAGAATCTACTTATTTTATGACGTCAGAATTATTTTAAGTCGCGGAAATGAAACAACGACTAATCTACTTATTTTAATGACGTCAGAATTATTTGAAGACGCCAAAATGAAACAACGAAGAATCTACTTATTTTATGACGTCAGAATTATTTAAGACGCGGAAATGAAACAACGAATAATCTACTTATTTTCTGACGTTTGAATTATTTTAAGACGCGAAAATGAAACAACGAAGAATCTACTTATTTTATGACGTTTGAATTGTTAAGACGAGGAAATGAAACAACGAAGAATCTATTTATTTTATGACGTCAGAATTATTTTAAGACGCGAAAATGAAACAACGAACAATCTACTTATTTTATGACGTCAGAATTATTTTAAGACGCGAAAATGAAACAACGAAGAATCTACTTATTTTATGACGTCAGATTTATTTTAACACGCGGAAATGAAACAACGATGAATATACTTATTTTATGACGTCAGAATTATTTTAAGACGCGGAAATGAAACAACGACGACTCCACTTATTTTATGACCTCAGAAATATTTTATGACACAGAAGAGACAACTACGACTCCACTTATTTTATGACGTCACAATTGTTTAAGACGCGGAAATGAAACAACTATGACTCCACTTATATATGACGACTAAATTATTTTAAGACGCGTAAATGAAACAAAGACGAATCCACTTATTTTATGACAGTAGAATTATTTGAAGACGCCAAAATGAAACAACGAAGAATCTACTTATTTTATGACGTCAGAATTATTTTAAGTCGCGGAAATGAAACAACGACTAATCTACTTATTTTAATGACGTCAGAATTATTTGAAGACGCCAAAATGAAACAACGAAGAATCTACTTATTTTATAACGGCAGAAATTATTTTAAGACTCGGAAATGAAACAAAACGAATCTATTTATTTCATGACGGCAGAATTATTTTGAAGTCTCAGAAATGGAACAACTACGACATCACTTATTTTATTACGTCGGATTATTTTATGAAGCGGTAATGAAACAACTACGACATCACTTATTTAATGACGTCAGAATTGTTTTAAGACGCGGAAATGAAATAACAACGACTCCACTTATTTTATGACGCAGAATTATTTTAAGACGCGGAAATGCACCAAAGAAGATTACTTATTTTGTGACGACGGAATTATTTTAAGACGCGGAATGAAACAACTATGACATCACTTATTTTATGACGTCAGTTTATATTTAAGACGCGGAAATGAAATAACGATGACTCCACTTATTTTATGACGTCACAATTGTTTAGAAGACGCGTAAATGAAACAAAGACGAATCCACTTATTTTATGACGTAGAATACTTTAAGACGCGGAAATGAAACAATTACGACATCACTTATTTTTATGACGTCAAAATATTTTAACACGAAAATGAAACAACACGACGTAACTATATTATTAAGAGTCGGATAATTTTTAGAAGCATAATGAATCAACTACGACTTCACTTATTTTATGACGTCAGAATTATTTTAAGAAGCGAAAATGAAACAACGACAAATCTACTATTTTATGACGTCAGGATTATTTAAGACGCGAAAATTAAACAACGAAGAATCTATTTATTTTATGACGTCAGAATTATTTTAAGACGCGGAAATGAAACAAATACGACTCTACTTATTTTATGACGTCAGAATTATTTTATGTCGCGGAAATGAAACAAAGACGAATCTACTTATTTTATGACGTCAGAATTATTTTAAGAGGCGATAATGAAACAAAGACGAATCTACTTATTTTATGACGGTAGAATTATTTTTTAGACGCGGAATACACCAAAGAAGACTACTTATTTTGTGACGACAGAATTATTTTGAACGAGGAAATGAAACAAATACTACTTCACTTAATTTACGACGGCAGAATTATTTTAAGACGCGGAAATGAAACAATGACGACTCCACTTATTTTATTACGACTGAATTTTTTAAGACGCGAAAATGAAACAAGTACGACTTCATATATTTTATGACGGCAGAATTATTTCAAGACGCGGAAATGAAAACAAAGAAGAATCTATTTATTTTCTGACGTCAGAATTATTTGAAGACGCCATAACGAAACAACGAAAGATCTACTTATTTTATGACGGCAGAATTATTTTAAGACGCGGAAAGAAACAAAGAAGAATCTATTTTTTTCTGACGTCAGAATTATTTGAAGACGCGTGAAATGAACACCTTCGACATAACTTATTTTATGACCTCACAATTATTTTAAGAGGAGTAAATGAAACAATTACGACATCACTTATTTTATGACGTCAAAATTATTTTAAGACACGATAATGACACAACTACGACGTAACTTATATTATGAAGTCTGATAATTTTTAGACGCGGTAATGAAACAACTACGACTTCACTTATTTTATGACGACTGAATTATTTTAAGACGCGGAAATGAAACAACTACGACTTCACATATTTTATGATAGCAGAAATGAAACAACGACGACTGCACCTATTTTATGACCTCAGTAATATTTAAAGACAGATATGAAACAACTACGACTCCACTTATTTTATGACGTCACAATTGTTTAAGACGCGGAAATGAACCAAAGAAGACTCTTCTTATTTTGTGAGGTCAGAATTACTTCAAGACTCGGAAATGAAACAACTACGACTCCACTTAGTTTATGACGACTGAATTATTTTAAGACGCGGAAATGAAACAACTACGACTCCACATATTTTATGACGACTGCATTATTTTAAGAAGCGGAAATGAAACAACTACGACTTCAAATATTTTATGACAGCAGAAATGAAACAACGACGACTGCACCTATTTATACACTCAGAAATATTTTAAGACACAGAAATGAAACAACTACGACTCCACTTATTTATGACGTCACAATTGTTTTAAGACGCGGAAATGAACCAAAAAAGACGCTACTTATTTTGTCAGGTCAGAATTACTTTAAGACTCGGAAATGAAACAACTACGACTCCACTTAGTTTATGACGACTGAATTATTTTAAGACGCGGAAATGAAAAAACTACGACTCCACTTATTTTATGACCTCAGAATTATTTTAAGACGCAGAAATTAAATAACGACGACTCCATTTATTTTATGACGTCATAATTATTTTAAGACGCGGAAATGAAACAACTACGACATCACTTATTTTATGACGCGGAAATGAATCAACTACGACATCACTTATTTTATGACGTCTGAATTATTTTAATACGCGGAAATGAACACAACTATCTTCACTTAATTTACGACGGCAGAATTATTTTAAGACTCGGAAATGAAACAACTTCGACTCCAATTATTTTATGACATCAGAATTAATTTAAGACGCAGAAATGAAACAATTACGACATCACTTATTTTATGACGTCAAAATTATTTTAAGACACGATAATGACACAACTACGACGTAACTTATATTATGAAGTCTGATAATTTTTAGACGCGGTAATGAAACAACTACGACTTCACTTATTTTATGACCTCAGAATTATTTTAAGACACAGAAATGAAACAATGACAACTCAACTTATTTTATGACGTCAGAATTATTTTAAGACGCGGAAATGAAACAATGACGACTCCACTTATTTTATTACGACTGAATTATTTTAATACGCGAAAATGAAACAACTACGACTTCATATATTTTATGACGGCAGAATTATTTTAAGACTCGGAAATGAAACAACTACGACTCCACTTAGTTTATTATGTCAGAATTATTTGAAGATGCGGAAATGACACAACTATGACATCTCTTATTTTGTGAAGTCAGAATTATTTTAAGACGCGGAAATGAAACAACTACGACTCCACATATTTTATGACGACTGAATTATTTTAAGACGCGGAAATGAAACAACTACGACTTCACATATTTTATGATAGCAGAAATGAAACAACGACGACTGCACCTATTTTATGACCTCAGTAATATTTTAAGACAGAAATGAAACAACTACGACTCCACTTATTTTATGACGTCACAATTGTTTAAGACGCGGAAATGAACCAAAGAAGACTCTACTTATTTTGTGAGGTCAGAATCTTTAAGACTCGGAAATGAAACAACTACGACTCCACTTAGTTGTGACGACTGAATTATTTAAGACGCGGAAATGAAACAACTACGGACTCCACTTATTTTATGACCTCAGAATTATTTTAAGACGCAGAAATTAAATAACGACGACTCCATTTATGTTTATGACGTCATAATTATTTTAAGACGCGGAAATGAAACAACTACGACATCACTTATTTTATGACGCGGAAATGAATCAACTACGACTCCACTTAATATATGACGACTGAATTATTCTAAGACGCGGAAATGAAACAATGACGAATCCACTTATTTTGTGAGGTCAGAATTACTTTAAGACTCGGAAATGAAACAACTACGACTCCACTTAGTTTATGACGACTGAATTATTTTAAGACGTGGAAATGAAACAACTACTACTTCACATATTTATGACAGCAGAATTATTTTAAGACGCGGAAATGAAACAACGACGACTCCACTTATTTTATGACCTCAAAAATATTTTAAGACACAGAAATGAGACAACTACGACTCCACTTATTTTATGACGTCACAATTGTTTAAGACGCGTAAATGAAACAACTATGACTAGACTTAATATATGACCCTAAATATTTTAAGACGCGGAAATGAAACAACTACGACTTCTTCATATTTTTATGATAGCAGAAAGAAATGAACGAACGACGACTGCACCTTTTTATGACCTCAGTAATATTTTAAGACACAGAAATGAAACACTACGACTCCACTTATTTTTATGACGTCACAATTGTTTAAGACGCGGAAATGAACCAAAGAAGACTCCTACTTATTTTGTGAGGTCAGATTACTTTAAGACTCGGAAATGAAACAACTACGACCCACTTAGTTTATGACGACTGAATTATTTTAAGACGCGGAAATGAAACACTACGACTCCACTTATTTTATGACCTCAGAAATTAAATAACGACGACTTCACTTATTTTATGACGGAAGAATTATTTTAAGACGCAGAAATTAAATAACGACGACTTCACTTATTTTATGACGCAGAAATGAATCAACTACGACTCCACTTAATATATGACGACTGAATTATTCTAAGACGCGGAAAAGAAACAACTACGACATCACTTATTTTATGACGTCAGAATTATTTTAATACGCGGAAATGAACAACTACGACTCCACTTTTATTGAATGACGTCACAATTATTTTAATACGCGGATATGAAACAACTATGACTCCACTTAATATATGACGACTGAATTATTTTAA
>JACATO010002488.1:0-37515 GCA_018389105.1 Nautilus pompilius
TCTGTAATTCATATGTTCACTATTAGTGTAAATTAATCTTTGTTCCATGGATCAAAGATAAATATTTTCTGCTTGTCTTTTTAATTTGAAGTGGCCTTTTCATCTTATTTTTATTAGATCTTGATCCCACAAATCCTCTGTGTTGCTTGCAGTCGTCGTACACCTTGAAATATGGATTTTTCTATGACTCATCTTCTGATTCTATTGCTGCACGAGTTGGCACTAAAACTGTAAATGAATTTCCCAGCAGGCTTGTTTCCTTCCATATTTGGTAATCTGCTGTTGTTGTGACAGACTGTACCATGTAGCATGTGATGGACTGGTGTTTGCTGGATCAACAAAAAAGTTCTGTTGAAACCCCGGGGCTAATAATCCATGGAGGCAGTTTTTCTCCACGTTTAATTGTCTCTGATGATGTGGGTGTAGATCAAATGGAAGTAGGCAATGCATGCTTTTGAAGTAAAGGTTTGGGTGGGAGCGGATAATTCTTCTGAAAAAATATTGCCAACATGAAATGTTCTTTTAAGAATACTATTGGCATGTTTCTTTTGCCATTTTCAGTGCCATTGATATGCTGTTGACAACATCAGTAGAGATTTAGTAGGAAATCCTTCTCCCCACAAGAAGTGCTATTGCTGTTTATTTTCTGTCTTGCATTTGCTCTGTCGTGATAATTTCCCAGCTGAAAGTTTCGTGATTCTATAATTTTTCACATTATGAAATAAATATTTAAATATATAGATGGTGACATTTAGGAACAGAATAAGGCAGGGTTATTTAGAAAATAATCATTAATTCATAACAGTTCATTACTTACTTAAAACTCATTCATATTAAAGTTGTTACTAGAATCTGGATAATTGCATCTGAAAATTTTTCTTCTTTGTCTGTACAAGATTTTTCTTTTCAGTTGCTACTAGTCAGCATTTACCAAGTTTGTTTGAGATTTTCTTGTTTCTACAATGTCACTTACACCAGCAGTAAGTGGTTTATGAATAACACAAGCATGCATCAAAGATTTTGTGTAAAAGAGGATGTTTATTTTAGATAATTCTAGTATTCCATGTGATCGTTCATTCTTGAGGATTGTACTATTAATGGCTATACTTGGGTCATTGTTCTTAATTTAGAAACATTCTCTTATGTAACCAATAAGGAAGAACCCATACATTTGCCAGACATTGCAGAAGAATTTGTTAATGAAAATGAAGAACACAGAAATTATTTGGAAAGTTCTGACTGTCTGTTATTCTTGTAAAATATATTATTTGTGAAATGTAATTTTTTTGTATTTGTTAAATTTGTGTGGCAGCTACAGCACCCACAAGTGTCTCGTTGTCTCTTGGCCTGCTGCTTTTCTACTGAGCTGCCTCTTTTTATTACTTTTCGTAAATTGATGAGATTTTGATTTAATAATATCTATTTAACATCTGTTGCCTAGTAACCACAATTGCTTTGATATGTGAATCAGAAGATTGTTCAAGTTTTGCTTGTGTTTCTAACTTTATAGGGGGATTTACGACCACTACTCGTATGTATGGCAAACCTGGTGAACTTAAGCAAGGTATGTGCTAGGTTTTGCATGACCACCATCTTTTATCTATCTTTTGCATATTGGATGGGATTTGGACATCGCTGATGTCAGTCTGAAGATTTTTAACCTGCATGCTGCTGATAATAGTTGTAATTAATATATGCTGCTGTTCAGGTGTCACTACTAGTTGGTTTTGCTTATTTTCCAGGTTAACCAGGATACTGTTTGGATTGAATAGAAGACTTGGAAGGATCATCTTAGGATTTGTTTGATATTTATACTCGAGTCATCAAGAAGCCCGAGTTGATAGATGGATGTTACTGCTTATTGTTGTCTGCACAATTGAAGAATGTGCAGTTATGAAAGCACTGGACATGGAAAGTATGAAACATCTTTCTGCTTAGTTAAATGCAAAAGAATTGGCTTGATGACTTTGAGGGATGAATACAGAGTATCAGGAAAAGAAATTTTTGTCTTTCTAGTCCTCTAAACCTGACAGCAGATTACCACAGGAATTAAACTATGGAAGATATATGAAAGTATCATCAGAACGTCTACAATAAAAATTCAGTGGTTGGTTCTGAATATTTCAAACTATCGTAAAATCTTCTCTACAAAAGAAATCCTTATGGAGCAATTGCCAAACTGTTAAATGTCGTAGTCTTCTGAGGCAGATTGCAGTTTGTTTCAGGAGATGCATTAAACTGGTACTGTTGACAATAGATGTGGATTAGGGTTCTTTAAACAAATCAGAAATATCATTACTCAGTATTTGTCCGAGTTACTGCTGAAGTCTACATTTTTTGAAGGGAGACAACTGTGGTGGTGCAGCAATATCAATTCCTAAAAATAATCTACCCCAGCTTTTAAAATGCCAAAATTACAATTTTTCTAACTACTTTTACTTTATAAAATTGTTGCCATCTTTTGTGAGGATAGCAGAACCATCCTGTGAATGATGATGGGCAAAGTTCTCTGAAACATCAGTAATATTATGACGGTGATTTAAATGTATGAAAACGTACAGCGGGTCACATTTCATAGACATGCCACCAAACCACCTGTAAATATCTTGATATTTTGCTGAATATGAGTTTTTCAATCTTTTCTGCATTTAACTTATGGTAATGTTATTGATATTGGGTTTGTTAAGGATGCTATGTTATATGAAAGGGCTAATGCTAACTTAGTCGTTAATCAACTTCAAAAAAGATATTTAAATAGCATCCAACTTGGTCACCAAGAAGCAAGAAAATTAACTCTATCACTTGTAAGTGGAAATGTATTGGTATGGGCTTCAGTATTCATGAAATGCTTACAGCTTAGACAATGATTTTATTAGGAAGGTATCAGTGAGACTATTCATTAATAGGTCATAATGATTTTTGGAATGTCAGATAGGAAAGTTCCTTTACTTTGTTTAAATGTCAATTTATTATGGAAATCATCTTTGACCGTTATCATGTATTGATGGTAACAAAAGCCATATGGTTGTTACTGCTGTGTTAGATATGGAGCTTTTATCGCCACCAAATATCTAAGCCATTCTGAGGATGGTCACATCTAAGGCTCCATCAAAACATCACCCAAACACAATTATTAGTTCAAAGCAAAAGTTCAGAAAATCACATCGATTGCACATCATACTTTTCAAAACGAAAGATAAATCCGTGTGACTTTGAAGATGTAGATCTTTTTACTATGCATTCATGCATCTTGTTTTGTTGTTTTAGTTTAGAAGCCTTGCTAGTCTAACAGAAAAAATGGTCTACATTAAAGCTTATTGCAATATCATAAACAAACGTGTATCAGGAATACAAGATGTGGGATTTAATCTCATAAATGCAGATGGCTTAGCCAAAAGTATTTTGAAGTATTAAGCAAACAGATTTTAAACATTCACAATTCTAATAAATTGAGAGTTTCCTGTAGTAAATTCTACATTCATCGGATGAGAAATGTGTGATAATTTTTACCATGTAAAAGAACGGCAGATCTCCAAAAGATGTAATCAACAAAAATGGAAGGAACCGTGGACATTATATTTGCATAAGTTAACCCTTCAACAGTCTGTAAAAGTATAGTGCTTAAAAAAGTCCTTGTTGCTGTTAGACATTCAGGTGCTGGCGCCTAATAGCAACGAGAAGACAGACAGACAGTCAAGATGCGCTTGAACAGTCAAAGAGGAGATCAAGTTGATACAATCTACTTTGTCAGAGTTGGACATCTTTCTTCAGTAGGACATTCGAATGTTGCTGGAGCCTGTTGATCTCTACTTTGGTCTTCGTCCCTCAGATAGTCAGCGTTCATTGACTGGGAAACGCTGTTGTTCTTCCACATGTCCATTGTTCTTTCCTGGCTGCTGCATGTCACTATTTATACCAATGCTACACAACAGTCAGTCTAACACCTGTATACACGGATAGTAGGACAATGGCAGTTTCACTCCATGCTACTTGTCTGGCTGTTCCCTTAATGTGATATTTGCCACCAGAATATAGAGGAACCATATTTTAAATTCATTTAGATGCATTATAGTCACATTTCACCTCACTAAAGCAGTCAGAAGATTTGCAGAGTAATACGGTTACCAGAATGGCGTAACAAGCAGATCCGCTCAGGAATTTTACTCGTACATACTGATTCCAACATGTACACGAGAGGATTCTGATGTTTTTCTTAACTTTATACAAAAGCAAAATAAATTCCTAACAGCTGCTGTTTTTGCTTTGTTTTAGCGGGTACTACATACATAATTCTTCTTTATGACAAAAGAAAAGTCTGTCGTTCTTTAAGTGTTTGATATAAATCTACCTGCAATAGGTCATGTGACGACCAGAAAGAATTATCTCCTCATGGAAAATGATTCCGTGTGAATAACTGAACATGATTGTTTCTGCCCGAAATAGTGGATTAATCCTCTTCTTTTGTGATCAGCAGAACCATTTACAATTATCACATTATTATTATTATGGATTAACTCTACACATGCAAGTATCAGAAATGTGGGGAGAATCCATTGAAAAACTAACATAGTTAGCCGTTGAATGTTGCTTGTGCTACGTGTTGCTGATATAGAATGCATTTTTTTTTTCAAAATCAGAAGAGAAGTAAGATTCTTTTCCATTTCTGCTGCAAAAAGCAAGTAGAAATAGAACCTTTGCTTAAACAAATCAATCTCTATTTTGCTATGCAATCTGATAAGATTGCAGTGATGGGCAGGAGGAGAACCTGCCTGTTTATATACCAAACAAGTGCTGAGATTGTAGTACCATTAGTGGTGATACAAACTTTTAAATGCTCGTCTTCACCAGTTTTTGTATCCTTGACACTTTTTAATCCTTCAAACTCATCTGATAAGTGAGTGTTTGGAAAATCATAATTTCCATCCATTACTAAAGAAAACTTTGCAATGTCTTTGTTTTTCTATTCAGATGAGAGGAAAGATGCCTTGTTTTCAATTGTGTGTGTGATTGCACTGGTGGACAGGCTTAATTCTTAAATACGCTCCATCTGTCCTGACACATTTCACCTCCAACTTCCACTGAGCATTTTTTAACAAACTCTCTCTCTGCCTGTAGATGCTTTGCATTAACAGCTGCAGTATTTTCTGTAACATACTTCATGAACATTCTTATGGCTAATTTTTCTTTGTTTTAAGAGCTTCCATCTTTTCCAGTAAATGCACCATTTTTTCTCAATCTAGTCTCCTATTTTTGTGGTAGACACGCCTGCCATTGTACTCTCTAAACACAGCAATAGTCTCTCTACGTGTAAAACAGTATTTCGACTGTTCGCTGCACACAAGTAATTGACTTTTGTTATCTTTATAAAGACACATCTCTTGCCAGTGCACTAAGAAAAACAAAAATTGTCTACTAAAATAATAGATAAGCCATGAGGTTGAAGAGAATGCCATTTGTCTGGATGCAGTACTGTGACTAAGGGGATAATGAGAGTACAAAGTCTACAATCCAAGTGAAAGATGATCAGCTCAAGCCATGGAAACAGGTGCTTTGTATTATAATTAGTGCCACACAAAAGCCAATATGGATATTTACATTTATATTTCTGTGAAGAGTAATGTTTTATGTTAAATCTTCATCAAATGGCCAGGTATGTAAAAGATTGGCTGGCCAAACTTTGTTTTGTGCTATCAGGTAAACACAAAATGCATATGAAAACATCTTTTGGTGATACTTTTTCATACACAGTAAACTTTCCTTCTAAAATAAGAGTTTAACAGTTGCAGGAAAATAATAAATGAATTTTGTAAACTTAGTTCAAGAATGTATGCAATAGATCTTAAATCAAAAGGTTTTGCAAAAAAATTAATGGATATTTCAATTAGATCAGGAAAACGATATTCATACAACTGATCTCAATTTTGATTTGTCTCCCTTTGATGGTAAAATGTATCTACTAGAGGACACTGTGCCAACTTTACCTCAAATGTCCTAGTCTTCATTTATCCAGGAACACCTTAAGTGGGGCATTTTCCTTGTATCTCTCGCTAATAAAACGTTCCCAATATCTGTTTTCTATGTAGCTTTTCTAACCATTCATCCAAATATCTGTTATTAATCAATACAGGGTGTAAATTCTTCAGTCTAATTTATACTGTATCCATTTCTAAATCTTATCCAATTTCTATTATCATTTTCTGTAAACTCTTTCTAGATATTATTTTCAAGGTTCAATTAACCCTTCCATCTACAGTCAGTTACACCAATTCTTCCCTCCCAAGCACCAGGCAGGTGGTCTGTCATCACTGTTGTCCAGTCTCCATTAGTGGCCCTTTTCTGTTTTCTTGAAATCTTACCTAACATAAATGTTTACTAAAGAGATGGTGACACGTGCACAAAGCAGGTTACTTTAATCTGAAGCAGTCGGGCTTTTCGGGCTGGTAAATAATACACGTGAACCATTAGCCTCCTGTGTATCGAGTCTACAATGTCCCCCGTCACCATTATTAAACCGTTCTGTTGTAATAATGTACTGTACTTTTCTCAGATCAAACGAAGGTGATTCGGTAATAGCTATGCCCATATCTTATAAACTGCCATCCACCTGAAGGGGCTCGCATCAAATATCTGTTTGTTCTCTCCCTATTTTGGCCACACACTTTTCGGCCAGCTTTATTGCCACTTGGGTCTATACCACAGATATTACCTGGTCAACAAGAAAGTCTGTGACACAATACCAATTCACTTACCTGATGTAGCAATGGTGGACAAAAGACACCTTTGTCAGTGGCAGCTGAGCCGACGAAATGGAGGGGATGCTGTGATGTCGTCGGGGATGCTGACAGTGGCCCGCTGATCTCGTCCGCTGTCGGAAGGATCGAGTAACTGGAATCCTGTCGCTTTAATTCATCAAGCGGCAGAAAGTTTTTTGCTGGAATGAAATAACAAAGGATAATATTACTGAGTGAATCTCTCTCTATTTCACGTGTAGTGACTCTCGGAAACATCCATTAAAGTCGGACTTGAGTGACATTTACTTTGGTAAAAACTTGGTTCTCGTTGCTTTTCCTGTTTGCCCTTGAAGACCAAGTGACATGGCCTGACGTCCACCCCGGGGGGTTAGGACAAGTCAAAGGAAGGACGGAAAATAATGTATCAGTTATCCGGATGGTTTTCATTTTTCCAGTCGATATCAAATCCTGTTCTGATGAATGAAATTACAAAAATGAGTAAATAACCGAAAATGTTGTTGTACACACACACACACACATTATGGTGCAAGCGGCCCTCAGGGATGGAGTTAAATAATGCATTCCTGTTGACAGAACTCTGATAACCTCTCCCCCTGAGATATTCTCTTAGATTGGTCGACGGGCTACATGTAAAAGTATAACTAACCCCTACGTTTCTCTCATTTAATAAATTATTAAACCAGGGAACTTCACAAACTTCACCAACCTTAATAGATTTTTGCCACACACGAATAATTTGAGGTTTTTGTTTAACAACAGGACCAGCTTTTAAAACCATGGCGGAGATAATTTTAGCAAAACGTTTGTATTTCGGGCAGGTGAGATGTTTATTCTCGCTGTATAGAAGACTCAGATTGGTGTTGGAAATGCTTCATAAGGGCTGACAGACCATTGATAAAGATTGTGATCATTTATCACTTAAACTTTTGTTAATCTTTATGGAAGGAAACAAAACACAGAGGCGGGGGACATTGGGCTATCCAGCTGTGAACCATTTATTCAAAATAGTTCTGGGAGGAGATCATCATTAATACATTGGTTTGTGGAAAAAATTAGATAAACCTTACATAATTAAGAAAATATTCCAACTAAAATCATTGTAAACTAATCTCCATATATTCAAAGTTTCGCACAGCTTAAAGGGAAACTGTAAATAAACAGCTCAATTTTACTACATGACTAAACTCATTTATTAAATTCAGATAAATCCAGCTGTGGATACAGTCCAAACAAGGATCAGAGAAGCCATAGCTCTCCTGTTAAGAAGAGCACAACAGGTCTGAGTGGCTGATATTCCGGTTTCTCTGTCTTCTGTCGTCACAATATTTTATTTACATATAGTTTTTTTTCTTGAAAAATCTGAATGGAAGAAAATATCGGATTCAGAATAAATGGCAGTAAATTCGGGGTTAGAGATGTTTATCGCTGATAATTTGTGATGATGTATTTTAAGTAAACAGTAAGCCGAATATAGTCAACGATGTGTGTGTGTGTCCATTTACTGTTTGGTTGATGGGAAGAATGCTGCACCATTTCTGACCGTACACTCACCTTGCTGCTGTGGCTGGTCTGACAGACTACCGAGAACCGACACCTCACCTGAGTCGGCCAGCAGCTGCACGCACTGCGTAGTTTTACTTTCAGTCCAATAAATTAATCAGTTGGTAAACTGGGTTTCATGTTGTTCTCCGATTTTTGGTTAACTCTGATTAGTTATAATTAGGTCTATTTCTTTGAGTTCTCTGAAAACCCCTCACTTCTGTCTCGATTTTAACGACTTACTTCTGTTTTTTACTTCCAAGTCTTGAGAAGAGAAGAAGGAACAGTTTCAAACGAGACTGATCAACGGTCCGCACGGTGTCGGGAGGTCGGTACAGGTTCGACACTCCTTCAGTATTCGTCCAGGTAACTGATGAAGCTTGAACATTTTAAGGGAGGTAACTGTGGTGGCGTAATGTTAATTCATTCCTAAAATGAATGATCAGGTTTTACGTTCGATGCCAAAAGTAAACATTCCTACTCGATGTGTTCTATTGTTCCGAGCCTTACACCTTTATTGTGATATTACCGGGTTTTGGATAAAGGTTTCCTGTTGCCGTCTTAAGGATGGACGTGATAAAAGGTCTTCGGGGTTTTATAAAGATAGCGGTCTATCCAGAGAATGGTGAATACAAAAGTACAAAGCACATGTCAAATGTCGTGGTCACGCCGCCAACATTCCGTCAAGGTATCGGCCTGACCGTCCAACAAGAGATACCTGTGAAGCCAGGTGACCTGTAGAGTCTCGGATTACCGAGCAGACATGAAGATGTCAGAGCTGCTCGTTCTCTAATTTGGAAGTTTTGGTCAGACCGCCTTTACTGTGGCAGGTGCAGAGTCGTTAATGAGGTTGACAGGTAGGCACAGAAGAGTCTTATAAAGGATCTGAGGAATTAAACACCTTGGTCGTTCAATATCGCAAATTGTTGTGGATATAACAGAAACTTTCCATTTCTAAGAAGTAAAGAAAAAAGGGGTCGATTAGTGGAAATTTATTGATCGGGGAAGATGGTTACTGAAATTTTAAAGAATGAAATGGTTTCCCAAAGGCTACTTGTCGTCTTTTAGATTTTAAATACATGCACCACAGCTTAAATTTAAAAAAAAATAACCTTTATTCTAATGATAAACATAATTGGAATCATAGACAGACAAAACTAACCAAAGGATGAAGTTTGGCACTATTAAAACATCCCAGTCTGGACCGCTGAAATTGTCACGTTCAGATATGTGGTCCAACAGTTCCAGAATCATGTTATTATATTGCTTGCCTCTCATCTGGACCCATGCACTCAATTAAATTATTAGTACATCGGCATTTCTGGAGCAGAATCCGCTAGAAATTTGAGGTGATTGATGCACAGACTAAAACTGACCCGTGTTCTACCCTTTATTCACTTTATAATAAAAAACATAAATGCTTTCTCATAAGATGGCCTGAACCTTCTTTGCTAGGTTTTTTACTGACTCCTGAATTTCTAATATCTTTAACTTTCTGTTAACCCCAAAACTTTGCTTGCTCTTCGTGAAGACGACCTTCCCAAGTATTTGTAGTACACCTGGAGTGTCGCAGGCATCGTCATGGCCTCACGATAGCCAGATGGTCTCAACAGTGTGTCAACTTTCTTTAGCTTCCTGGACCGTTCTCCAACGCTGAGACCACTTGCATCTTTGTGTTATGGATGTCTGTTTTTTACTCATCAACCTGGAAGTCTTGCATCCGCAATCAGATGTTTTTGTGAGCGATAGAAATCATATTAATGTATTTTATTAATAATAGATATTATTATTATTGGTGATGGACGGTGGCACCAGGTAATAATAAAACACAGGTGAATAAACGAGGGAGACTTATAACCAGGTGCCGACTGTACATTTGCCGACGCTGGTGGGCTGTTACAGAGCTGGGATACACCGACGGTCAGGACCGCGACATCTTCATCCTCTTCTGATAGACAGACGGCCTCATCACAAAAAGATTTCTGTTTTAAAGAAAGAAGAAAAACTCCCGGTCCAGGGCCTGCAGTCATAAAGACAGAACGATGACCACAAAGGTAAATAGACTAATTATTACGTAAAACCAGGAAAGTGAACTCCACATGAACTGTCTCCCAGTAATATATTCAACGACGACGGAACACAGGTGAATCATTGTCTTTCTTCAGGTGGACTGCGATACTCAGACCCCTTTTAACGGTTCTGTTTTGCCGAAATACGGCCGGCACCACATCCGGGCCACTCAGCAGCAGCTACTAAAGTTTTCTGTTTCGTTGTTACTGTTGTTGTCGGGGGCAACGTAGCGATGGAATCCGCCCACTGCGACACCCCATTGTCCTGAATCGGAGCGGTTCAAAGGCCACAATCAGACTTACAGGTGCGATGAAGGCGGTTATCTTCATCGCTATTTTTAACGTCCCCCTGTTGGGCCTAAAATACGACAAAACATTTAAAGTTTTAAATTGTCGGACATGGATCAGCTGTCGGCACAAATGGCACCATCACCTGTGACCGACAGAGAGGATGGCTCCTACCTGGGAAAACTCATCATATTCGGTGCCTGATAACCGACTTAACGCTACGAGAGGAAAACTAATTCTTGGTTAGCAATCACCGTCAGTGATAAAACTAAAAGGTCTCGTGCTGACTTTAAATTATTTAAATGATTTCTTATTTTCTAAAACAATAAAAACCAACAAAAACATTACGATTAAAGGATTATATCAGCTGCTTGTTCTGGAATCAAGTCACGTGGACGGGAGGCGGAATGATACTGACCACACCTGTATTTGTTTGTCCTCATCTAGAAATTCGCCTGCTGCCGGCAGTCATGATGTCCCGTGTCTTTTACGGTTTGTCGAGCCTCCTCCTGGTTTCCCTGGCATCAGGTAAGTCTCCTTTCCTTTGCCGCCGTGTGTTGTACTGAGCGCGGTTCGCTGGTCGGATCCCGCCCTCCGTCCCCTGTTCTCAGTTTGGCTTCCTGGTCGTGGAACTGCTGGTGTCATGGCGGCACAGAAAGGTCGCCGACTGGTGTGGGACCGGCTCCCTCCCTCTCCCTCTCTCACCTGGCCACGGACGGTTCGTTGACGTTGTCTTATTTCGCGCACAAATCGACTAAAACCAGACCCCGCTCCGTCAGTGCCAGAGCCCTTTTCTAAGGGGTGGGGTGGGGTGTCTGCCTACCTGTTCATGCGGTAAAGGTGATCTCACGTCTCCATTTTATTTAACTAATTAACGGTTTTCTTTCTCCCGATCTTATTAATCTAAATTAACCGTTTGATCTTCTCAGCCTCATCACCTGTCTTCCTTAGAAGTGTCCCTCACAGGCTCTCATTGTCTGGAACTGGACCTAAACACCTCATTAGTAGTAGTAATAGTAGTGCACGGCTCATCACTAATTCTGAACGCGTTCCCTTGAGTAGAGCGGCGCGTGCATTTAACGTGACAAATTACTGGACTGTTTACCTGTTTAATTAAATTAATGTCTTAAGCTTATCGCCTGCTGACAATAGCACTATAATCACCTGGTCTCTCTTATTTTCTTTATAAAAAAGAACAAAATATTGTTGTATTTCACTTGAATTAGGCAGTGATTTCCTGAAGACAGACAGACAGACAGGTATAAGGTGGTAAAGGTAAACTGATCAGGTACTCTCGCTGCGTCTGCATTACATCTGGAGGCTTTGAATTCCTACTGTACCATGGTCAGCACGAGTTCCCTTATCTCCTGGCATTGGCAGCCAAGTATGATCAGCCCTGTCAGATGCTCTACTTTACATTTATTCAGGTAATATAGTGAGTCTCTTACTTTCCGACAGTCCTCAGTTGTCCTGTAACTCCATCAGCCAGAATCTATACTTCCTCCTCTTAACCAGCCTTAAAGGTGGCACACATGTTTAATGGTTGATCCTTAACAGTATTTAAGTACTGGGTGTCGGCCTTTCAGGGGCCAATCTTACATTAGTCTGCTTAATGTCCATATTTTCATAACTACTACGCATTAGTGCAAAAAAACAGACAAACGGATCCTGTTGGATTTGACTCAATAAACAAACCAAAATTAGTTTAAACTTATTAAAAAATAATAAAGTTCACACCTGACAATACCTGCTTTATTAAGAATCAATAATGCAAAGTTAACTAAACCACAGAAGGGAGAAGAATATTTGTACTTTACATGCACGGTCTCTTGACAGACTACATCAGCTGGTGTTGTAAGAATAGCAGGAAGTTAGTGATGCTTTTTGAAAATGGTAATCAACAGCAGGAATGCACACATTTGACTGACAGATCTTTCTGTGTAGACAAGCAAACTGGCTGTGTGCATTTTAAACATTTACAGAGGGGATTCTGCCATATTTTGGCATAAACTAGGCTGGGGCTACAGTATATATCCCTAATTAGATTAACCCAACCCCTAGCTTTTCTTTCTGGAATTTTGTCTTCAAAGGATCTTGATAAACCAGGCTGCAGTAATCTGACAATGTGAATGTCGATTTTGTGTGTAGAACAAGTAATGTTTTCAGATTGATTACTGATGAATTCAGTTAAATGTAAGGTGTAGCCTTTTCTCAGTTTGGTTATACAACTAATAGTTGTCTCCAATCTGCATCTTCAATGAAAACAAACATTACAAGGATAACCTGCTATAAGTTTAATTAATGAGGCTATAGAGAATACCTATTTAGGTCGCATCAGCAGAGAGTCCTATGTTGATGACTATGAAATGGAAGAGTTAGTTTTCTCTCCCAATTATCAGTGGAACCAGCTATTTAGAGGCAGAATGAGGGGATTAGTACTTGAAAGCATGCCCTTTGGTAGGAAACGCAGCAGTGAGGCTTATCACAATAAGCTACTATGAAATCAGATGGGTGCCAGCAGTTAAGTACGCAGGTAGTTTTTATGGAGATGCTGGTATGGACAGAGAAACAGAAGTGTGCTATGCTCATCCAAATGCCTCTGCATCCACCGATGTTAGTTCTCGTTAAATTATCTTCCGACTGATGCTATGTCACCAGGTTAACGCAGAAGTAAAATAATTGAGTGGCAGGGGTAGATAGAGGAGTCAAATTTAGAAACCATTTGATGTGTATTTTCAATTGTCTGGTACATTGAACACAAACAGCTCAAATGGTTTGGGTATTGCATAATGCTGCCCACAGTGAGTGGCTCGGGGAGCCTACTCTCAGTTACTGAAGACAGCAGGGCTTTTGATGGAGTGTTCACCAAGTATTTGCCCAACATCAGTCCAGTCACTTGGTTTCTTGTTTAAAATGCAATGTTTTCTCCTTGGATACTGTATGGCAATCCATATCTCTTCATGCTTCCAGTTCCTTTGAAAACTACAATCTGAAGAACACTAGAAGGGAGATAACTCATTGGCTAAACGTTTGTTTCTTTCATCCGTTTCTAAAATTACAACTTTAAATTAGGGTTCAGTAACCCCAGACATGTGTGCCACCTGGTGGCGCGTGAAGAGATTTTATATGGTGCTTTAATTCATACAAAAGTATTTTTATTACAATAAAAGGGAAGACATCTCTATTGTAATCATCCCTCATCCAATTCAGACTGACTTTGATATAAACATCTCTCTTGCTAAACACAAGGATGAAGACTATTTAACTTACTGCTTGCACTGTAACCACGGCCTGGTCAGCCGCATGAACATCTTATTGTCTGCCTGCATGTGCATTACCTTTGATCTTCTGAAGCAGCAGTTGCAGAGTTGTTATTTAAACTGGGGTGGAGTTGTTTCACTGTTTTGAAGCTATTAATTTAACCCTGATTTTAAACAACGTCTCAGCTGAACCAGTCCGACTGTTTAGGAAGAATGTAGACGAAAGTACAGTTGTGTTCAGGTTTGTGAACACTTTGTTCCTTCCTTATGTTATGAGCACCACTTCTCTTGTTCTAAGATGTTATAAAACAAGACACACACCATCCTTATTACATATCATTGCTAGAGATGGAGCTGAACATACATATTTATAAATCTGTTGTCCTTGGAAAGACAACAAAGTGTTAAGTTAACATTTTGTAATGTTCTGAAAATTCCACCAAACTAAGCTACATGGCTGCACTGTTTATTGCATGAAAATAGAAGACATTTACATGGTGATTTTTTTGCAGTGTTGAAGATCTCTCTGTAGGTCTTTGTAATAAAACATGATGAATAAATTTAGGAATGTATCGTGTTCAGCTGGATGGGCAGTAGATACATGACCTGCGTAACACTGCAACATCATTAGTTTTACTCTGGACGAGGGCAAGGACTTGCTTGTTCGACAATAGTAGGATGATTCTGTTCACTGAAGAGAATCTATAGAAGAAGAAGAGATGCTGTTCTCTGATGTCTGGAACTACAAAAGGGGAAGATTTCGACTCTGGAGACTCTAGATGTGAGGATGTGAATTTGTTTAGATGAGCTTCTGTGATTATTGTATATAGTGAAGAGAAGAGATGTTTTTGCAAAATACTGATGTGGATGGAAATGAATATGCTGGAAATGTGACTTGCAATTGCTTTAAAATACTGGTTTTGTTGGGCTTCTCCAAAAATAGCTGGGGAGGCCTATTTTAGCCTTTCAATGTACAGTTCATCATGAAATTTCTGCTTCAAATTTACTTTCAAGTTTCTTAATGATGTGATGTGAATTGGATTAATTTTGAAAGGAAGGATTTTGTAATGATATTTTCTTACACTTTTCTCTTTAAATGTTTTTGTTGAATTAAATTTCGAAACTGTATCAGTGTATAGTTTGTGCCTACTATATCTCAGTGTTGTTATACCGTATTTACCTTTTATGATAAAGATAAATAAGATTATAAATGGTAAACCACATTGGAGAACAACAAAGGTGGCTCATGCGGAGGGTCTTAAAGCTTGAATATTCATAAGTGGCATCAAATAAGAAACCTCGCCGACTTCTGCTTTATAAAAATCATTTGATGTTTACTGAATGTTTTATTTGTAAGAACTTTACTTCCATGTTTTACGTGGTGATATTAATTCTTCTCTTGTTCAGTAGCAGGTAATAGAAAATGCTCTAAATGGGTAGCTTTTGATAACAAGAAGATAGTTGAAGAGCTATCGTTGAGTCTCCACCTCTGTACAATTAGCAAATAAAACCAAATATTGAGGAAAAACTAATTAAAACTGATAGTAATTAGAACATTAACAGGGTTTTTAAGTAGTGAATAAAATGTAACAAATTCCAGTATTTTCGAACTACAGGTGACACGTATAAACAAGGTGCCACTATGGCAAGGTTTCTGTTTTCCTGCAGTGGTTCAGAATTTTAGGCTAATAAAAAAAAACTAAATTCCCAGAGATGTTTACAGAATCAATTCTGCTTTCGGTGCTTTATTCCACCGTTTATTACATGTGGTGATTTGGCCAGTGACTAAAACTTGTGGAATTAAATTGCTAATAATGGCTAGTTACGCGTATTCTTTTGGATTTTATTTATTGACAGTGATTATTCAGAATTCCAGTTTCAATTATTAATAATGTGAATTTACATAATTTACATGTCTAGTTAGATAAAAGCTGTTTATTACTTATTAATTAGTGTATGTGAAATTTAGTCTTCCATTGTCACCAGCTGCTGGTAGTTGGTTACTGACATCTCAATTTTTACTGCTAAACTTAAATAGAGAACAAATTTTAACACTAGCAATTAAGATATTGTGGTTATAATAAAATGTCCAGGTTTTAATAGTTTAAATTAGTGATGAAAACTAATAATATAGCTTTTAGAATTATAACTTTTATAATGTATTTTTTATTTACTAAAGTTAATTGGTACTCATTTAGGCTGCTAAAATGACTTGCATTCACAGCTGTCATGTTATTTTAGTCAACCTCTTTAATCCTACGGGTGGATGGTTTATGGTCGTCTGACTCCTTGGCTTGGGTCTGGAGTATCTTTAAGGAAATAACCACTCGCCACTTTTAATTATTTTACTAACGTGGTTAATGCACACAGTATTTTAAAAGCTGATATTTAAATAGTTGACAATGATCTTTGGTCAAACCTTCCAGGGCAGAAGGTTTTACCTTTTGATTTTTTTGACAACCATTCCTTTAGAATGACCTTAATTCATCTTTGCTTGGATGTTTATTTAACTGATTGTCTTGGCTCTTCTTCAGGTCAACGACTAACTTTAACTTTGTCTAAAGATCAGCCAATCATCTGGAGGGACAGTGTGGACATAACGTGTAAATTTGAGGGTACAAAGCCATCAAATGCACTTGCTCTTGCAGTTATTAAAAGTGGCTTGAAAGATCCTTTTGTAATATTGTTACTAAATCCATCACCACTAACAGCAAAGATACATCCAGACCTTCAGAGCAGAGTGGAGCTCATTTCCAGTCAAAGTGATTTACAAGCTATTAAACTAGCTGTGCGGATTAAGAACGTAACCTGTGATGATGCTGCAAACTACACATGTAAATTGGTAACAGGTGGTACAGATGAATTAACCGATGTGAAATCCTTAACTACCAATGGTAAGTGGCTCATGGTAAAACT
The DNA here is from genome assembly GCA_018389105.1 of Nautilus pompilius. Lineage (NCBI taxonomy): Eukaryota > Metazoa > Mollusca > Cephalopoda > Nautilida > Nautilidae > Nautilus > Nautilus pompilius. The sequence goes on from JACATO010002488.1 coordinate 16,825, forward strand.
TATTGCTTTATGCTTTATAAAAGAGGCTTACATTTATTAGTGTGGCATGAAAATCTGCAGTAACAGTTTTTCAGATGTTTGTCAACATTTCAGTTATTTATACTGTTCTGCATAGGAATAGTTGTAAAGGCAATGGTAGGTCACTGATTCAATAATTTTATATTTAAATTTCCCCAGTGAAAACAGGATTTTGATGATAACATCTTGTGATCAAAGCTCTGATGTACAAACGTATTGTAAAGTTTTGTTGTGCGCTATTAAAACGACTGTATGTGTATGGTAACCTTAACAAAGATAATTTGGTGGTACGATTTAAAATGTGATGATAGGTAGTGAGATTCTTGAAGGCATCCATCTCTCTCAAATATGAGGAATTTAAAGTTTTCATTGAAAACTTTAATCAGATGACCAGTTACATGAGCACAATAAATGTTCTAATGTGTAAAATGAAGTACAGTTATGCAATATTTTATGATTGAAACTTGATTAGTCAATAATTTATGGAAGAAACTTTGTCCAGTTTGAAATAAATTTTAGAAACAGTTTTACTGAAAATATCATGTATACACACACAGAAACTGCTTTTCATTATTAGATATTTGCTGAGGTAACAGGCTAGAGTTAGCTGCCCTTTGTCTGTTAGGTGGACAAACAGCTCGTTTTATTTGTGCTCTAAAAGATAATCTCTACTGTTGTGTGAAATTATCCAGTTTTTTAGAATTTTCCAGTTTTGTTTCTTTAAAAGTTTACATAAACGGAGGGTGAGTGTTAATATTGGCAAAGACATCAAAGCCTTTTGTTGGAATGATATTTCCTGGTGGTTTCCAATCATGAAGGACGCACAATAAGCAACTTTGATATCTTTTGGACTTATGTTTTTATTTACCGTTCCACAGCCTGAGAGGATATCACTGAAATTAAACAAAGAAATAGCACCACTTTGTCCTGGGACAAAAAAAGAAAAAAATGATTTTAGTTTAAATTATTTAAGGAAATATTTGTCCAAATACTTCCTCATTTGTTGGTTAGTTGGTCTTTAGTGCAAAAATTGAATCACTTTCTTTACGTAACTGCAGGTACCTCTGTTATTAACTCGTATATCAGATACTTTCTGGATAACATAACACACAGCCCAGATATGGTTCTTAAAATATTACTTTGTTGTTGCAATATAATCAAACTATTATCTGAACAATTTAAGCAATGAAAAGGGATGGACGTGTCTATTTGGTTACTAATGGTGTGAGACAGGAAGAAAGAATTCTAAATGAATGATTAATGTTTACAAAATTGGTTCTGGTTAATTTCTATTTCCTTAAGCTATTAAATATTACTGGACAATTCTTTGCTTTACCATTTCAATTTTTAAATTTGAATTGCAGCTGCACCAGAGAGCGTGAAGATATCCAATGTTGGCAGTAATCTGCCATCAGTTGGGGAAAGGCTAGAGCTGCGTTGTATGGGAAATATTGGAAATCCTGCTGCAGAGTTTGAATGGTACATGCGCCGTGAGAACGAAGCATACTTCACCAGAATTAATGATAATATTACAGTGTCAGACCCCACAGAAGTCAAGTGTCAGTACCACCGACAAAGCACCCTTGTTTTGTACCCTTCAGTTGGTGATGCAAATATCTACGTACAGTGTATAGCCCGGAATTCTCATGGTTTTGTCAACGATACCAGTCACTTTGAATTAGGTAAAATACATAATAATTTGACTTTGTAATGTTTTGTGCATAATCACTTTTGCAGCATTAGTAGCTTAACAAATTTTTGAGGGTAATAGAACCTTTTCATGTTTACACTATTCTTTTAAAAACTCTTATTCACAATATGATTAGCATAACAAGGTTGGTGTGCACTAGATCATCTTCGGTTTGATGAAAGATTCTAATCGGCAGCAAGACTCTGTAATTCATAATGATCAATATTAGTGTAAATTAATCTTTGTTCCATGGATCAAAGGTAAATATTTTCTGCTTGTCTTTTTAATTTGAAGGTGGCCTTTTCATCTTATCTTTTATTAGATCTTGATACACAAATCCTCACTGTTGCTTGCAGTCGTCGTACACCTGAAATATGGATGTTTTCTATGACTCATCTTCTGATTCTGTTGCTGCACGGTTTGGCACCAAAACTGTAGATAAAGTTCCCAGCAGGCTTGTTTCCTTCCATATTTGGTAATTCCGCTGCTGTTGTGACAGACTGCACCATGTAGCATGTGATGGACTGGTGTTTGCTGGATCAACAAAAAAGTTCTGTTGAAACCCCGGCTGCTATAATCCATGAAGGCAGTTTTCCTCCACGTTTAATTGTCTCTGATTGATGGGGTGTAGATCAAATGGAAGTAGGCAAGTGCATGCTTTTGAAGTAAAGGTTTGGGTGGGATAATTCTTCTGAAAAATATTGCCAACATGAAAAGTTCTTTTAAGAATACTATTGGCATGTTTCATTTTGCCATTTTCAGTGCCATTGATATGCTGTTCACAACATCAGTACAGATTTAGTGGGAAATCCTTGTCCACACAAGAAGTGCTATTGCTGTTTATTTTCTGTCTTGCATTTGCTCTGTCATGATAATTTCCCAGCTGAAAGTTTCGTGATTCTATAATTATTCACATTACGAAATAAATATTTAAATATATAGATGGTGACATTTAGGAACTGAATAAGGCAGGGTTATTTAGAAAATAATCATTAGATTCATAACAGTTCATTACTTAATTAAAACTCATTTATATTAAATGTTTTACTGAAATCTGGATAATTGCATCTGAAAATTTTACTTCTTTTTCTGTACAAGATTATTTCTTTATCAGTTGCTACTAGTGAGCATTTACCAAGTTTGTTTGAGATTTTCTTGTTTCTACAATGTCACCTACACCAGCAGTAAGTGGTTTATGAATAACACAAGTATGCATCAAAGATTTTGTGTAAAAAGAGGATGTTTATTTTAGATAATTCTAGTATTCCATGTGATCGTTCATTCTTGAGGATTGTACTATTAATGGCTATAACTTGGGTCATTGTTTTTAATTTATAAACATTCTCTTATGTAACCAATAAGAAAGAACCCATAAATTTGCCAGACATTGCAGAAGAATTTGTTAATGAAAATGAAGACCACAGAAATTATTTGGAAAGTTCTGACTGTCTGTTATTCTTGTAAAATATATTATTCGTGAAACGTAATTTTTTTTGTATTTGTTAAATTTGTGGGGAAGCTACAGCACCCACAAGTCTCTCGTTGTCTCTTGGCCTGCTGCTTTTCTACTGAGCTGCCTTTTATTATTACTTTTCGTAAATTGATGAGAGATTTTGATTTAATAATTTCTATTTAACATCTGTTGCCTAGTAACCACAATTACTTTGATATGTGCATCAGAAGCATGTTCAAGTTTTGCTTGTGTTTCTAACTTTATAGTTGGAATTACGACCACTACTCGTATGTATGGCAAAGGTGGTGAAGTTGAGCAAGGTATGTGCTAGGTTTTGCATGACCACCATCTTTTATCTTTCTTTTGAATATTGGATGGGATTTGGACATCGCTGATGTCAGTCTGAAGATTTTAAACCTGCATGCTGCTGATAATAGTTGTAATTAATATATGCTGCTGTTCAGGTTTCACTACTAGATGGTTTTGCTCATTTTCCATATTAGCCAGGATACTGTTTGGATTGAATAGAAGACTTGGAAGGATCATCTTAGGATTTGTTTGATATTTATACTCGAGTCATCAAGAAGCCTTAGTAGATAGATGGATGTTACTGCTTAGTGTTGCTGCACAATTGAAGAATGTGCAGTTATGAAAGCACTGGACATGGAAAGTATGAAACATCTTTCTGCTTAGTGAAATGCAAAAGAATTGGCTTGATGACTTTGAGGGATGAATACAGAGTATCGGCAAAAGAAATTTTTGTCTTTCTAGTCCTCTAAACCTGACAGCAGATTACCACAGGAATTAAACTATGGAAGAATATATGAAAGTATCATCAGAACATCTACAATAAAAATTCAGTGGTTGGTTCTGAATAATTTCCAACTATATTTTTGATAGTTTGTTTTCTGAAAGCTAGGATACCATGAAACCTTTGCATATAAAGTTCACTACTTCAAAAAAAGATGAGGCATGTATCAGTAGTAGCCCAGAATTAAAAATTAATACATCGCTGATTGAATTTTGATTGGAGCAGCCAGTTATACGTGTTCAATAGAAGCATAATCAAGACGTTCAGCTATGTACACATTACTATCTTTCTTTCTTTTCCCATTTTAGCTTCAGGTGGTCTGGGAGGTGGTGAAATTGCTGGAATTGTGCTTGGAATACTTGCTGTAATTGTCCTGGTTGTGCTGCTGGTCTGGTTCCTAGTGATCCGACCAAATAATGTTCCTCCAAAGGGTAAGTTAGATTTGAAGAAACAGACTAACCAATTTTTTCTGCTGCCTCAATGTCACCTGCAACCCAAAGTTCTATTTCCATTTAGGAACACAATTTTTTTATAGAGATCATGTGATTACACAATCTCTGGTCTTAACTGCTGACCCAGTAATTGATGAAGTAGTGACTGACCATAACCTTTTGTCAGTCCATGAAGAAACTTTTGTTCAGTGCTGAAGTAATGGAAACCCCTCGTCAGCTGCATTACCATGGTTTCATTTTCAGTGTCACAGCATTATTAAAGCCTGAATTGAGAATTCATATGGGTACGCAGTTTCTACCTGCTTGTTAGTCTGTTGCCATTTTAACTGTGCTCAGGGCCGGTGCTACCATTAGGCCAACTAGGCAGACCTCAGAGGGGCGCAATACTGAACCTTAAAAAATTGCGCTTAGTACAAACCGTTCGACATATGCATGGCACTATCATACGTCCGCAATGTGCAAAACTCGGGTTCAGCGCTCGTTGTAAAATGAAAGGAGTGCTTGTAAAAGAGTGCCGTTCATTGTTCATAACAGTTCATGGTTCATTGTTAGCTCATAACCAGTTTATTGTTTTCAACACTAACAATACTGTTTTTTGTTAAACTTAAATCAATCTTTTCCAGTGAGCTATGGCTGATAAAATAAAACAAACAACATTCTGGGGCCCAATATTGCAAACGAAAGGTGGAACAAGCAAAACAAGAGGGATTCTTGCTGAAATACCTTCATACGGAGAAAGCAAATCAAGAACATGAATATGACTGTACTCTTGTTGAAACTAGCGCTGTGGGAACTGAAAGTTGTGCTCCTACTACAAGTGATATGGACTCTACAACCGAAGTTTCACAAATTTTGGGATAATTCTGGAAAACACACTGAGGAAAAAGGAGGATGTCAAAAAAAGTGAATGTACCGCAAAGTCTGTGAAATAAGATTGTATTGTACCTGGTTTGAATTACAGTCACACCCCGCCAAATGGCCCTACTGTTTCAGTGATAATTTGCGACATAGGTTGTATCACATGATTTTCCCAATGAGACAAAAAAACAGAAGATTTTCTCCTATACACAACAAGAGAAGACTGGCAAATGGTGAAGAAGTGTGCCATGAATGGTCGATATATTCAACCTCAAAAGATGTTTTTTTTTTTTTCATTTTTCTGTAAGCTGTTCAGCAAAAGAAATGGTGCATCATCCCTACAAGAAACAGGTTCAAAAGACTGGAAGAACATTGGAGCAATTTTTTCTTCTCATGAGTGGAATACCGACCATTTAGAAAACTATTAAGCCTGGCGTGAACTTGAATTGCGCTTATCTAAAGAAAAAGCAATTAATGCTATTAACCAGCAGAAAATAAGGCAAGAAGAACAATATTGGTGACAAATCTTGCACCGCTTAATTGCTTTGGTAAGAGTTCTTGCCATGCAAGTTGTACAGTGCTAGTAATGGAAATTTCTTAAAGTTTGTAGAATATCTAGCCCTTTTTGATCCTATCATGAATGAACATTTGCATAGAGTTAGAGATAATGAAATAATGGTTCACTACTTCAGAAAAGATATCCAAAATGAGCTTATACAACTTCTAGCCCATGGGGGGGTCGCATAGCCGTGCTAAAAGTGGCTTTGGATAATATTAATTTCAACTCATCAATTACATTTTTTATGCTCTTACATATTTTTTTGTTTTTGTTTCAGTGCAAAAAAAGTGTGTTACAGCGGTTCAATGTCATTAGATGATATTGGGGGTGTCTGTATGTGTGCCTGTGTGAATGTGCATGTGTATCTGCAAGTCTATGTATGTGTCTGTACTAGTGAATATGTGAGTGTATGCTCGAGTGTCTGTTTAGCTGTGCTTAAGCATGTGTGTTCAGTTACTCATAGTGCTGTAGCGCGTCCCGTGTGTGTGTGTGCGCGCTCGCTGTCAACACATGAGTCGCATGCCCGTCGCTGACGAATCGCGCGACTGGCCCAGACTGGGATGCGGGGCCGGGGGAAGTGCGTGGCATAATGCAGCGAGAAGTTGTGGTGATTGTGTCGTGCGTCTCGCCGGTTTTTAGTGCAGTAGAGGTGAGTTGTGTCTAGCAGGCATGTTGTTGTGGTATGAGATTTTGATTGGAGACACGTTTTTATTTCAGTTTCTTGTGTATTTTCTAATTGAATCTATTCTTAATATGATTTATTCTATTCACAGATTTGAATCCATGGCTAAACGGTGCAGATACTCAGAATGCTACCTCAACATTGGCTTCACCACTATGCTCGCCAACGACGGCATCGAGAAGCCGCAGTGTGTTTTGTGCCATGCTGTCCTGAGTGCAGAGTCAATGAAACCATTGAAATTCAAGCGTCATCTCGAGATGAAACATCCAGAACAGGCAAAGAAGGATTCGGATTTCTTCAAACGGCATGAACGGTGTCTCAAAAGTCAAAGACGGATGCCGTGGATCGTTTCAGCAGCAGAGTGCAGCCGTAGTGGAGGCCTCATATGAGATTGCATTGGAAATTGCTAAACAAAAAAAGCCTCACACGATTGGAGAAACACTTCTAAAGCCCTGCCTGTTGAAAGGAGTAAATCTTATTCTTGGAGAAGCCAGTGCAAAGAAGATGCAGCAAGTAGCCCTGTCAAATAATATTATACAGAGGCGCATTTCTAAAATGTCTATGGATGTGAAGGAGCAGGTTCTGACCGAAATCAAGGCTTCTCCGTTGTTCTCCTTTCAGCTCGACGAGTCAACAGATGTAAGTTCATGTTCTCAGTTGCTTGTATTTGTGAGATACATTCATCCAGGTGACATGAAAGACGAATTCTTGTTCTGCAGTGCACTTGAAACTACTACAAAATCTGATGATGTCATGGAAAAAGTTTCAAATTTTATCCATGAGGAAGGCCTTCAATGGGAAAACGTGTGGGGCTTGTACGGATGGAGCACTGGCTATGCCGGGATCAAAGTCAGGATTCCAGTCGAGAGTGAAAAAGCTAGCACCTCAAGCCAAAGGGATCCACTGCATGATCCACCGATATGCTCTCGCCAGTAAGACTCTCCCTGCCTCTCTGCAGGAAGTGCTTGATTCTGTAATCAAAATTGTAAATTATGTGAAGACTGCAGCACTCAACACTCGGCTATTCAAAGAACTATACAAAGACATGAATGCTGACCACGAAGTCCTTCTTTTCTACACAGCAGTACGTTGGTTATCGAAAGGGAACGTTGTTAATCGTATTTTCGAGATGAAATAAAGCTATTCCTGGGAGTTCAAGAAAAGAAGAATCTTGTAGCTCACTTCGAAGATGAAGCATGGAATAAAAGGGTTGCGTACCTTGCCGACATTTTCGACCAGGTGAACAAGCTAAATTTGAAGCTTCAAGGAAGTGAAACACATATTCTCCTTTTTCAAGATAGTCTCCGGGCCTTTGTTTCCAAACTGCAGAACTGGCGTCGGAAAACCAATCTTGGAAACATCGCTATGTTCGAAAAACTTTGTGGAGTGATGGATGAGTCTCAGGTCCAACTGGATCAGTTCCTCAAGGATGAGATTACTGAACATCTTCAGTCTCTAGAAGAGGAATTTGAGTGATACTTCCCTGAGCTATCGGAGGAACAGGAGGCCCTGGTAAGGAACCCATTTTGTACTGCACTTGATGTATCCAGCATGAGATCCAAGATGAATTTCTGAATCTAAGGAACAACTCTCCAGCTGATGTTCTCTTCAAGGTGAAATCGGTGACTCAGTTCTGGTGCGCTATGTATCAGTCACACTCCAAAATCAGCATGATAGCCTTACGCGTCCTTGTTCCATTCGCTTCTACCTACCTGTGTGAAGCAGGATTTTCAACTCTTGTCAATATAAAAAAGAAGAATAGGAACAGATTAGATGTTGGAGATGACATGAGACTGGCTCTAACAAATGCTCTGCCACGAATTTCAAGGCTTGCCGCTCAAATGCAACTTCAGGCATCCCACTAGCTGGGCTGGATAGCTGTTGAAACCTATGTTGATATTATTGTAAGAATAATTGTTCTTTTTGTGAATTAAGGTTGGACCAATGTTGTGATTTAGTTTGCTAATAAATAATTACAGAATTCTTAAATTAATTTTTTGTTAGATGTTTCTTTCCCTCTACTTCACAGAAAATAAAATGTAAATCAAGCTGCTGATAGTAGGGGGTCGCGAGTGCAAAAACGTTGGGAACCACTGTTCTAGCCAGTGCTATAAAGCAGCAAACTTTGACACATGCAAACTCAGCCAAATACTATTCAGTTATTCTGGACTGCACACCTGATGTTAGTCATATTGAGCAAATGACAATGATTGTACATTTTGTTGATGTAATCAAAGCATCAGATAATGGGATGTCTGAGTCTGAACTTATCATAAAAGAACATTTATTGGGATTTGTTCCTCTTAAAGGAGTCTACAGGTGCCTTTATAGCAGAAATTCTTCTTGAACAGCTTGAGCAATTTGGATTACCAATTGAAAATCTGTGAGGTCAAGGTTATGATAACGGGAGTAACATGAAAGGCAAAGAAAATGGTGTACAGAAGAGAGTTCTTGACGTAAACCCACGTGTCTTTTTTATACCCTGCAATGCCCACTCTTTAAACTTGGTAGCCAATGATGCTACTAGGTGTTGTCTGGAACCAACTACTTTCTTCAGTTTGGTTCAACAGATCTACAATTATTTCTCTACATTGACTAAGCGTTGGCAAATTCTAACTAACCATATATCAGACTTAGGCATAACTGTTACGCCGTTGAGTGAAACAAGATGGGAGAGTCAGATCGATGCTTTGAAACCACCGAGAGATCATCTTGGTAATATATATGACGCTTTGATAGAGATCTTTGATGATACAAGCCTGAAAGGTTCATCTGGAAATACTTCCCGAAGTGAAGCCAAGGCCCTTCCTGGTGCATTTAGTAAGTTCAAGTTTGTGGTATCTATTGTTACATGGTACAACATCCTTTTTGAAGTCGATCTTACAAGCAAGCTACTACAAAATAAGGAAGTTGATTTAAATTCAGCTACAAGACAATTGCAAGTGACTAAGAAATATCTTGTGGACTGCAGGTGTGATGAGAGTTTTCGACAAGTTTTGACAGATGCTAATAAGGAACTAGAGATGCTACCAAACTTTGAGACAGAAGAACAAGTTAGGAAAAGGAGAAAGAAACGGCAGTTTGAGTATGAAGCCCAAGAAGAGGCACCACAAGATTCAAAATAGGTTTTTACTATGCTGTTTTACACATTGCCATACAATCTGTGGAAGAGAGATTCCAACAGCTACAACAATATAATTCACTATTTGGCTTCCTGTATAATATACAGTATAAACAAAAAAAAATCTACTGAAGATGTACTTAAGGACTGCAAGAATTTGGAAAAATCATTGATGCATAATGGAAACAGAGATATTGATGCTGAAGGTCTGTGTTGCGAACTTGTAGCAATAGCTCGAAGAATTCCAAAGTTTATTCCGCCACATGAATTACTTCTCTTCACACTACAACAAAAACTCCTGGATAATGTGGCTAATGTTTCCATTACTCTAAGGATCCTTCTCACACTTCTGTTATCAGTTGCAAGTGGTGAACGTAGTTTCTCAAAGCTCAAACTTATAAAAACTTACATGCGCTCTACAATTTTTGAAGAGAGACCAGTTGGTTTGGCAACTAACTATATCAATTGAACATGCCCAGGCATCAGCACCTGATCTGGTTGAATTAGTGACAAAATTTGCAAAGGAAAAGGCACGCAATTGAAACTTGTACGAGGCATTTTTATCCCTGTTTGCCTGTTTATTTTTTTCATCATTCTGATGGAATGATTTTCCAACTCATGTGATGGTTCATCTTTTATTTTGCATATCTAAAACTTATTGCTCAAAGCAAGAACTGTTTTGTTTATCTGTAATTTCCATTTGCGTTGTAAACGTCATACATTTTTAAGTGAAGGCCCATTTGCCCCAAAGTGTAAGGTAGCAGGGGCTTACAGAGCCACTGCCATATCAATGGATATCGCACCTTTAATATCGGTGGTGTTGGCATCTTACGTTAGTTATTCTTGCAATTTAAAATAAATTTAGCAGTTTCAAGTTTTGTGCTTTTTATTTTTTCTACAAATGTTTTTGAAAATCGAAGTTGGCATTTTTGGGTGGGGATGCGAGTAGCTGGCCCTGCCAAGGGCGCAAAATAGTCTCTGGTGCCGGCCCTGACTGCTCTCTACCATCTGACAGTCATTTCTTGAAAATCTCAATGATTAAAAGAACAGAAGTTAGCAATTAGTGAGCACTGCTATTGAGAAACAATCTGTTGTTGTTAGTATTCACTGTAATTGTGCTAATTATAAGGTAATTAACAATTTCATAATATATCTTTTACAAAGAGTCTTAAGATCACTATAAAGAAGAGGTTATTGCAAGTTGGCTCATGGAATTTGTCTTCTATCTCTTTTTCAATAATACTAAGGATGTTCGAATGAAATCTGGGGAAGGGATGGCGGATACCATTATGGCAAAATTTTAAAGCTTGATTTCATTTGAGCAACACCTCCAGTAGATTAATACCTTCTCCACAGCAGGAGTAATGTTGACTGTACTGATTTTAGCAGTTGCTGGTAATTACGTAAATGCACCAAGATCATCATTGATTTTGTTGTTTGTTTTTTTTTTCTATTAAAGATGAAACACCAACTTATGAAATACCTGAGAGACCTAACGAGTAAGTATTCTTTTTGTCTAAGATAATGATGGAGATAAAAAAACAACTTTATCTTCAACTCAAATTCCTGGCTAGGCTCTAATTTCCATTTTTAAAAAGACGTATACAATTTTGACCAGCCGTCTCATCCTGAGAACTCAGCAGTTTTTGTTCTCTCCATGCAGACAGATGGATGAGAAGGTGTTTGGTAGGATATACTTCGCATCATTACAACCCTTTCTTATTTTTTAATATAGTTGCAGTATTAAAAGAAAAAATTGTTGCTGAAGAATATCTTGCTGCAGTTGCTCCACCACTGTGCCAAGTTTTCACCACAGTAGTATCAGGTACCTTTTCTGCCCTGAATGTCTTCTCAGGGAATTATAACAGCTCAGCTGTTGCCAGAACTGGAAGTTACCATTGTGAAAAGAGTTGCTTCCATAAAGTAAAACCTAGTCTTTCCATCTGGTCTAGTAATGTCTGGAAGTGCATGCTAATGGAGTAGTATGACTTAGTCAGATATCCGAAGGCTACAGATTTTGCTAACCATGATTATCCTTTTAAACAATTTTATACAATTTTCTCCATCTAAACTTCTTGTTAGTGCAGTCTGTAAGTAGTTTTTACTCATAGTATCGAGAGTTGTACAAAAGCTACCCATTGATCTTTAGTTGTTTCCAAAAAAATGAATTCTTGTCAGATCTAAACATTTTAAAGAACTGATTGTGTATATTCTGGAAAGATAGTATTTTTGCCTCCTTTAATGTTATCTTCAAATAAACATGCATCACCTATAGATGAAAAAATCATATTACTATATAACTATTTACAACAGGATGAGCTTTGTGATTTGGTCGGGTCATTTCCACACCCACCTGCCGCCTGGTGCTCCCTTGCTTACCATTTAGGAAAACCATACATAATTCGCATTTATTTTTAACTGGTTAGGTAAATAAATGGATATTGGAGAGGTTACCAAAGATGCCCTTTTATTATAATGGATAAATAATAGATGTCTAGGATACCAAAACTTTCGCAAAGGAGAAACATCTCCTGTGCCAAGTATGAACTTTTGTCTGTTTTACATTGAATAAATGAAGGTAATAAGTGGGATTCATCTTTGGATGCTGCTTTGTGTATCAGACTAAATTTCACACTATATTAGTGATGTATTTTCTGCTTGATGCAAAATACAATTTCCAGTGAGCAATCTGTTAAATGTTTGTTGCTCTGATCCTTAAGCTCTCTATTTGAAATAGTCAGGGAAGCTAAACCTGGATGCGGTCGTGATCCATCATAGATGATCTGTACTGCATCTGTGTTCCTGCTGGAGCGGGATCTCCTGAACTTCACGAATACAATGTTTATTCTTTATGCCAGGTTGGTTTACATTTCTTTCAATGGCATCATCACCATTAGAAAATTTGATACTATTCTAAGTAAGCTCACCTTTAAGCATCTGTTAAGGTTGTTACAGTTACTTGAGCATGGATTCACAAATTGTTTTGTATTTTAGCTGTTGGTTTCCTTTGACTTTACTGAAATATCCTTAAGGGTTTTACAGTTAAAATGAAGTTGTGTACAGCCATGTGAGCCTGATAATCTCTCTCTCTGTGAATGGCAGAATACAATAAAAGGTCTGTTCAACACTTTCTTCAAACTAGTGTTTAAGATAAGTTGATGATTCATTGTTTACCTTAGCTATAAATAACAACATCAAAAAATGCATGACGTACAATAGATAATATTTTCTTAGTCCTTTGTTCTCAAAGTTGTTAATTTTGATCTTTATAATTGCGGTTGACGACTTCATTGTACTTCTCATCTTGGATTTCTGTATGGTTCTGATGTAATTGGCTACTTGAAAATGACAGACTGGTTTGTTCACTCAATTAAAAAAAACTATCGACAAAATGAAAAATTTCTCACAGACAAAGAATGTGAAGATGACTGAATTTTTATATTGATTCCTTAGTATAGATGAAGGATACAGTAGCTTAGCACCATGTTTCAGAGAGAGAGAGAGTGTGTGTGTGGTAAAATGATTCAGCTTTATCAATATTGGTTCATGCTTTGACTTTGAAGAAATTTGTTCGTCTTTGTTTCCCTAAATTAGAAAATATAATTAATTTGTCACAAAATGGAATGTGGTGGTAAGTGTGCACACAACTATAAACAAGTCATTCCTCCTTTTTAATGAAAGAATCTTTCTCTCTTCAGGAAAGACTATGGCAATAGGGAAAACGCTATTTATGCCAACACTACGAGCAAGGACAAAAATGTAAGTACAGAATGTCTCCTTTGCTTGCTTTTCAAATGAAAACTAATTCTGGCTGGTAAGGAAAAGGTGGATTCTGCACCTGCTTCTGCGGTTTTTCTCTTGAACCTTTCCAGCCAAGCAGTAGGAAGAGTGGGATTATGGATGCTTCCATAACTTTTAATTGGGTAAATGATTGGTTCATCAAGAACCTTTGTTGGTTGGTCACTGTTGTTGTTTATCTGGGATTTAAAATTGAGAGCATTATGGGCGTTAATGCTTTAACCCCTAAAGTGCTGCAAATGTTTTCTTTTACTACAGCGACCTTTAGATGAGATTGCATGGCATCATCGGGAAAGTGTGCTGTGTACGTTTTAGTTGTTTGTCAACTCTTCAGCACTTGGGAGTCGGTGCTCTTCTCTAATCACATGTTTGTTGGGGCACACGGTGCATTTTGGTTACAGAAACCATGAAGCAGCAGCTGAATGCTCACTAACAACAGTAAACTCTTCTACCCATCTCTTTGGGAACACAAGCAGGTCTCCCATAATGCTTGGAGGGGGTCCTTCCGTGTACCCCTTACTGATCAGACTAACAGACTGCACCATGCATTCAGTTACCACATCAGTAACATTTGTTTCTTTTTTAAAGTTGTGCTACTTGTCGCATAAAGATCGAGTAATAAAGTACATGAAACTGTGTTTGCATAGCTTGACCGAAACTAAGCCCAATTAGGTCTCCATGTGACTTCAATTTTAGTATTAACTTCAGGTAGTCCCACTTCATTCATAGCACAGGAGTAAGATGAACTCTGCTACCATCATTGTTTTTCATGGTTTGTTATTAAAATTCATGTCCATTAATTATCATGTAGTGTTTTTGATTGTTTCTACTTTCTCTTCTAACTTCCTTCAAAATGGGACTGAGTAAGGGCGCAGTAAGTGGTCAAGAAACAAAAGCCAATGGAAGCTTAACAATACCATTATAACCAGTTGAATTCTGAAGACCTTCCAGCCTATTGCAAGTTTGTAGAAATACAGTACAAATTATCTCCCTTCATCTCAAATCTCATTAAACTTTATGATGAACCGATTGCTTGTAAATGTTGCGCTTTGTTCAAAGATTGTTTGATGTTAAAAACAAATCTTTATTGGGTGGGATGACTTTGATTTATTTAACATAGCATTTGAATAAACTTTCTATGGATCATAAGGAATAGATCTGTACAAACCAAAGGTGTCAGTCAGTTTTGCTTAATTCTTCTTTGTATTGCTGTAAATTTTGGTGCTTTAACCCTACTTCTCAAAATTCAGATGGATGTATCCCTGTTGTCATCACACAGAAACATGTGCACGTTTGTCATTCTCCAGAATATCACTAATGACCTCTAAAACTGTCTAGTTGAACATTGTTTTTGTATTTATATGTAAATCAGGAGTTTCCTTTTGTTTGCTATTTGAGATAGAATCATTTTAAATCACAGTAGCTGCCTGCTTGATTTCTCCTCTTAACCTCCCATCCACTGTATCTAAGTTACTTAGTTTGAATGTGCAGGCTGCTGATACTGGGCTTTATTAGAGCCAGTAATGTGGCATTTGGCTCTGTAAGTTGGTTCCTATCAACATAGACAACTGGAGCTTGGTGTGTTCTCATAGTACAGTTTGTATTCCAGACATCAGATTGTGGCTGGTGATGTTTCAGAATCTTTTGGATTTTCAATTTCAAGGATCATCAGATTACGTTGTTTTGTTTTTGTTTTTTCGGGCATCATGTAGATGACACAAAAGTAGCTAAATTTGTATGTGACCTTTAGTGGTCTGGTAAGTGAAATCATGACATGCCACAGGGCGTGTGGAGGTTTCCAACTATGAGGATGACATTGGATAAAGGAAGAAAAATTGGGCACAGTAAAGTTGCCCATATTTATACTTATGTACCTATTGCTTGTGAAAATTGACTAAATGTCAGTGAGTAATTCTAAAAAGTAACTAATAAGTTTATAATTTGCCTCCTTGTAAGGGCCACCTACCTCCGAGGAAAGAGGTGATGGATACAATTCCTATGTTCATTGACATTTCTATTACTAACAATGTTCCCACGCTGTAATTTAGCTAATCACCTGTAATATTATTAGTTGTAATGGCTGAAAAAATCAGATCCTAACTCACGGCTGGGTTGACCCCGGGTTGGTTTGTTCATTTTGTGTATCTAAGTTTTCTGTTTTTGCCAGTAAAACGAGCTGAAGTAAAGTATCCATGAAAGGAAGATCTCATTCTATTGTCAAATCTTTAGGATAAAACAACAAAAAAACATCATTTTGGCTAAAATGTATGCACTTCGGGTCAGTTGTCCTATAGACTATATCCTCGTGATAATGACGGGGAAAGGATATCACAAAACACATGCTCGTTGCTAGATCTGTTACTACTAAGGTGATATTAGTTGTTGCTTGAACTAACTATTCTGAGCATTGTTATAATTTGTTTTATTCTTTAATAATTACTATAAAAGTTTTCAAACTTTTTAACTTGTAGCTAGACAAAGTACCAGAGTACGCAGTTATAGAAGATGACTTCAGCTCTCCATTAGAAGCTCGCCCTCAAATATCGGGGTAAGTTACATTTCTAAACACTTCATTTTAGTGTTACCGCAGGAGATATACAAAAGTTTGGTTGATTTAGACCGTGTATCCGTTACCAACATCGGCAGACATTGTTGAAAATCAAATATCAAAGCTTCTGCTATAAGCTGCTTTCAGAAACTTTATCAACAAATGACTGACAGGTTTGGTCTCCTCTTTTGTTTTTTCTTGCTCATGATAATTTCCAATATTTACAACATTCTTTGTTCTCAAGGATTCAGGACCTTGATGCGGAAAACGCTGTAAAGATGGTTTAGCAAACATTTTACTGCTTTTGTAATAGGAGCAAACCATGTGGTGATATTCCCACTAGGAAATAAAAATACCGTCGAGTCCTGTTTGTGTCCTTCTATTTAAAGATGTTTTTCCCATTCATTTTCTGCTTCAGAGGAGGAGAATACGATGGCACGCTGGAGCTGAATGTTTATGAAAAACTAGTAAGTGTACATTAGATTGTGTGGAGACTGTTTGGGTTTTCCCTGTTGTGCTACAGTTAACATTTATTGCGATTTACATGTTAAGCCTAGCTACGCGTCTATCATGTGAACGTACGCATCAAAGTCACAAAACATTGTTTGAAACTTCATCCTCTGATATCTTTGAGAGAGAGAGAGAGGGAGGGAGTTCAGTTGTTTTACTCAAGTCATTAGTGAGTGTGAAAGGGGGTACTGATTTTGGCATTAAGAGGTGGCTGTTGGTGGTTACTGTATCGTGAATTATTATATGAAGTACATTGACGTCGATGATGATAACGACCAGCGATTTTAGAGGGATGAACTTTACCAATTTAAAACTTTTAGTACTTTACGATCATGTCAGGCAAATGTTGCTGCTCACTTGTCGAGTGTTACTAGGTTATATACATGATTAGAGCTCTGTCGCGTTCTGTCATATTTGGATACCGTGCACTGTATATGACATCCAGGAGCTCTGGCATCACAACCTTTTCTACTCTTTTCCTTAAAACTACTATACACAAATTTCAGAAGATATCTAAGGGAATATTTTAAATGGTGCTTGTGATATTTTTGTTTGTTTGTTTGTTTTTTTAAAGTATGCATAATGTTTTTAATGCCCTAGCCAGTGAAAATGTTTGTTTAAAATTCAGAGAACCAAAGTGGTGAATTGGAACTTTTTTTTCTTCAGCAGGAATCCAGAGAAGAAGGAAACATGCAATACACTTCCTTGTCCAAGCCGCAGGAAAAATATTCATTTTAAAAATAACCATTTCTGTTATACTTAAGAACTTAGTGAACGAGTTCTTTACTTAGCCTTTAATGAAACACCACCATTTCTCTCATTGGGATTCAAACAAGCAATCAGTGTCTGCAGGATGTTGTTTTCTGGAATTGCTTGCCAGGGATTCATTCTGGACACACAGGTTTGGATTCTCCTTATTGCAGAGAACTGTTCGTGGTTCTGCTACCAGACATCCACCTGCTGGCTAAACAGGATATGAGGAGGTTTGATCGACACAAGAATCTTCTCGTATTGATGACGACTGCGTGTGGGATGCCTGTTGTTGTTGGCTGGAGGAAGATTTTTCAGAATGCTGATGCACTGGAAGTTTATTTACTGAAAGAATATCAGCTACAAACTACATAGTGGGATTGTATATTTTCCTTTGCCCTCTAAATATGAAAATGTAATAAATGGAAACCATAACCTCGGCATTGTCTGGATTCTATCATGAAGAATCCATCCAGAAAGCGGCCTTAGATGCTGCTGAATGTAGACTTGTTGATTATTTTATTTAGAGGTCAGTATATTAAATTGAAAAAAAATAATAGTTTCACTATTGTTAATTATAAATAACCGTAAATGCACGGTTTCATGTTTCTTGTTGTATTTGATGACCTTTAGCATCATCCCACAGTAGAGTGGTAGGTAGTAAATACACTATGCAATGCTCAAGTAAATGGCTTGTAATGGACTTCAGAATGTGTAAGGGTACAGTGCCATGAATTTTAAGCTGAAAAGATTTTGTTCAGTTTACGAAGTTTGATTGTAAACTCAGTGAAGTTAACATTTCCTTTACCAGTTTCTGTTTTTGTGTTTTGTAAAACACAAATACATCATTAAGATGTACCCTACACCGGAAGAATGCCACCCAGTGTATTCTCTGAGACTGCATTAGAGAAGCAAAAGGTGACCTTTTATTGTCAGCCTATTAATAATCAGTCTTTAAAACTCTGCTCTTTTTGTTTTCCTAAGAAGACCTAAGGAATCTTTTGGCAGTAATCCATCTTCATCCTCAGGGAAAATCTTGCACCTTCCCATTAGAAATAGAGAAAAATAGATTTTTCACTAGAAAATCTGATTTCATTTTCAAATAGAAATACAGTCGACCCCTGCGTAATCGCAGCCCCGGTTATTCGCGGAATTTTCCTTAGAACCTAACTAATAATTGTTTGTGGAAACTCCCGCATATTCACGGAATCGCAAATATCTTCCGCGATCTTTTTATGGCTTTTTTCGTGGCAATATATATTTTTTTTAGCTTTTTAACCTAAATTATTAATAACAATATAATTTACTAATTTTGTAATATAAATACTAACGTAAATTCAGCAAAATATTAATATGAAATAAACGCTGTTGGCTGGAGGTTTAAAGTAGCCAATCCGAGAGCGTTATTCATTTCTCCTCGCTGCTGATTGGCTGCTGCCCACGAGGCGCTGTCTCAGGCAGATGCAGCCCGCATCATCCCAGTTTACCGCGTGTAGCTATCTCGAGTGTTTCGCTGAGTGTTGTACTTTTTATTAACTTATTATTATATTTACTTATATTTTTTATTATATATTACTTATATTTTTTATTATATTTTACGTTATTTTTGACATTTATAGGAATTTTTATGGACCGCGTCCAATATTTGCGGTTTTTCACTCTTCGCGGGTGCTCAAGGGACGTAACCCCCGTGAATACCGGGGGGACAACTGTATTCTAACACTAAAAGTATCAAATTTGAAGCTTGTCTTCACTACCCAGAATGGACCATTAGGATGTATGTATCAAACGTAAACTGTGACATAGCACACAGTTGCTTTCCCTGTTCTTCTCTATCCACACATTGAGAAAGTATCTGCAGCAAAAGATGTAGGCCTAAGCAGTGGCTCGTTTACGAGTAGCGTCTCTCTCTCTCTCTTGTTTTATGTATAACGACTAAAAGTACGTGTGCATTTGGACTTGGTGCAGTTTTTATCATTGAAAACTTTAACGAAGGGATCTGTTGTAATAAAGTTGGTACAGTTAAAACACACAAGTTGTCTGTAATTATTAAACATGTCGTGCACACTAATTCTACTAATCTCCTCTGCACTTCAGTCATTAACATCAGAATTGTTACAAGAAGGATAACTCACTGATTTGGTTAGTAATGTGTTGGCTGGGCAGCTATGTATACATTTGCATACTTTTATTGTTAGTAGCTTTTTTATTATTTGTTAGAATTATCCAGCAGAATGGTGAGTATTGAATTGAGATTTTGGTAAAAAAAAACAAAAAACTTTGCAGTGATTGTTCTGCATGGACTGATGAATTCTAGATGTTGTTTTTAGTTAGATTTCAAGAGATAGCCGTCCCCTGCCCCCACAAATAAGCTATAGAATCGCCTTTCACTTTTGACAACAACATGCCAGTGGTCCGCAAAATGTTTGGATCAGTCTGTTTTTCCAGTTAAAATGTATACAATGTGACAGAAGAATTCAAGGTAAACTAAGTTCTAAGACATCCTGTATTTTAGTGTATATGCTTATTGCATTACTAGTATTTATGCAAGTCTTATTAATGCGTGTAAAATATCACACTTGCACAATTCAATGCATTTAAAAATTGGTTTTTAACCCTTGGAGATTTTGCTATCAATGTTGGAGGATCACTTGAGCTTTCTGATCTTACCTCCAACCTTTTTCTTCTTACAGAGCTGTCAGCTGTGGTGGTGGTGGTCAGCTTCCTTCCAGCGAGGCCTGCTGACCATTCTTTCATACAAGATATGAAGACTGCAGAAAATACTTCTTGCTGATCCAGAGTCGCAGCATTGAACCTGCTGCTAAACAACATTAGCAAATTGTTGGATATTTTGCTTCATTTAATTGGTTTTCGTAACTGATTTTACTGTTTTCTGTGACAGTTACATGCCAATTTCAGATAAACTTTGTTGAAGATTGATGTAGTCATCTGGGCATGACGACACAGTTCAGCAGTGAGGCAACGTGCTATTTGATCCAACACGAAGATGCTGGAGCTGGGCCACCTCTCATTCTAGATGTTACCTTCTGCATTGGCAGGAGGATATCATCAAACTAAATAATCCCAGGCACAAATGCCCTCGCCCACTCACAGACAGGATCTTCTAATAGTAAAATGGAAAATGTAGACTAAAACATTATCGATTTTCATCAACATGTGAATCTCGTCTGGTTTTGGTTCAGATTGTGGTTAGCACCGATTGCTCACCAGCTGTGGTGCCTTGGTATCTCTGCAAAATTTGACAAGCCAGCTTTCTTCTGGTGACTGTTTTACCCGCACCCAAACGTGTCCTGTAATTTCGTGGAATTGGTGGCCTTAGTTCTATCATGCATAAATATTACTGTTTGGTGTTTGCATCGGACAAATCTCGTCCAAACTGCATAAATCCGATTTTTGGTTTCTGCTGCATGATCTTGTGAA
>JACATO010002489.1:0-7500 GCA_018389105.1 Nautilus pompilius
CTGTGTCGGTACTAACGACATTAGCCATCGCCCTTTCCTAGCTGCCAGCTCCAGGTAAGTTATTTCAAACAGGTGGCGTGTCACGGAGCCGTGGGTTAGCTTCTGACACCGCCACCCAACACTGCGACGATCCAGTATCGCCAGTCCGACGGTCAGACAGTAAAACGATCGTCCCTCACAGGGAAATCCGATATGCCCGACTTAAATGGACACACGTAGACGCTCTCAAGGAGACGCCACCTGAAGTTGGGGCCGGGTCAATGGCCGCCCCACTAATTTCCGCATATCTCCTGTGGTTTTTTTATAACGTTAAAGAGAAGAGAGATAACAAAACGTGGGATGACCTCTTTCGGTATCTGGTAACCAATAACGGACGTCTCACTAATCAGCATTAAGGGGGCCGAGTAAATAAACGGTCCTTACCACTGCGGCGAGTTTGCGAGCAGAGGAGTCCAAACATTGAGCTCGACGGCTGCCAGAGTCTCAACAATTATTCTGTTACCGTTCCACCCACCTGTAAAAGCCGAATAGTCACCGCACAAACAACAAAATTGCATTAGTGTTTTCTTTTATCTCCTGAGAATAAATGCAGCTTTACTCAAAAGTCACTAGATATATTATGGGATTAAACAGGGGGAGGTAAATCAGGTGTATAAAACTAAGCGCCTCGAGCAGTTGGAAGACATTTGCCATGGTACAAAAGATCGGACGCAGATACTAGACGATTACATGTAACAGATATTCCTAATTTTACTGTATGAATCTGACGGGAAGAATAATAATAATAAAAAAAAGAAGTATAATTTAAATCGGGTTCGTTCAAATTTACTCGTTTACCGAGACTGAACCAGAACAAAACAGAATCCGTTGACCACTTACGTTAACCGGACTTGCCGCAGGCTGCCCCGCCACAGGTACCGTCCTCTGTCCAAAATAGCGTAGATTTTCACTGAGACTGTTGCCACCTGAGATATATATATATATATTTAAATATATATTTAAAAATCCAAAGTATTTCAGTAGTAATTAATTCAGGCTCACCTCTGATAGGAATGACGAAAGGTTGTAAAAGACTCGGTAGGAATTCCAGAGAGAGAGAGGTCAAACCTTACCATTCCGGTTCCCGCTCTCTTGAGCGCTCGCGGGTTTGGGTAAAACTGCGCTCTATCACAAAGCAGATGGGCTGAATATAACCACAGGGGTTTTTTTTAGAGAGTTAATAAAGAGGATAACGTTTTAGCTAGTAACTTCTGATCATTTATTTCCTTATGCGACAGAAAAACCTGTCAGACGATCAACGGAGGGTCGGTCACAGAGTGTGCAATGAAAGCCACTAATGCTGATTGCGTGGGCAGGTAGAGAAACATAATAAGCAGACAAAGAGATGCAAGTGTTGTGTAAAAAAACGTTTTTATTGTAAACTGGCTATAACCATGATACACCCCTCATTCTTCGTTTCCAAACGAATAACTATCTCTGCTTCGTTTGGGGTTTACTTGGAAGCCGAAAGAAATACTCGCCTAAAACTTAAATGAAACAGCACGACTGATAATATCTAACAATATAATAATGACGATGGTAATAATATCTGCACATGGGATCAGCTGATGAACCCAAACTATAATCTCGTGTCAAGGCTTTTTGCTTTAGCTACAATTAAAAAATAATCGATGTGCTGAATAAAACAAGCCGGAGTTTGTTCCCCCTGAAACAATTCGGAATTACAAAACGACCTAGAGGGCGCGTTAGGAAAACGAGGCGATGGCCATTAACAAGTCAACTCTACTGAATTTTGTATTATAGCAAAACTCGATGAAGTAATATTCGCTGAAACATTTTAACCATTGACGTTTTCTTACAATCATCTGATATTTCAGTGTTTTTTTCCCCCGGAAGTTCGGGTTTCTCCTATTGCGGTATCAGAGGTCACGAGGTCACTTGGCATTGACGAAGGCCGTTGTGTATACATTTTCGCTCGATTTCACCGTCCACTCAGACCATTTGGCCCGGACACTCTGGAACAAGATATATGTAAAACAGGGTCGTCTGGCACCGTGGGCGTCCGCAGGATAAATTATAGTTGGGAGTATATGCAGGCACTGCCAGCGTCTTACATTGTATTTTCCTATATTGCTGCTCTCTTCCCGGCCTTTGACCCTTTGACCTTCGGCCCGGTTCGGTCAGATTCGTTATTTCTTGCCAGATTCACCACGCCCGGTGAGCACGTTGAATAACGCCATCATTACGCTATCACCATTAACTTTCCGCGTTGGGAAGGGGGACAACTGCTGCCCATTATTCCCACACACCCAACTCCCCTGCGGACGACCAGGGCTGGCAGGTTTGTATAGACGTCCATGATGGCTGATGGAAGATCTGATTTAGCTACAACACCAAGCAAGCTGGTGTTTCGTTAATCTCCTCCTGCCTTTACCCTACTACATAATACTACTACTACTACTACTACTACTACTACGACTCTACTACTAACTAATAAATAATATAATAATAATAATAAGTATCACATATTATCAGAAACTAATTAAAATAACGCAAAAAATAGATAGTAGGCATGTCGTGAAACAATGAAACAAAATGTTCTATGACGATGTAATAGATGTTCAGAGGGTTCGGGTTAGATATGTGCTTGATCATGCATCTTAGTTGTGGCTCCAAAACGCCATTTTTAGACGCGGAAATTTACTTAACAACAGAGACAGAGAGAGAGAGAGAGGGGTAGATGACGTCAGTACGCAGGGAGAGAGGAAATGACGTCAGTAAAGAGAGGTATGACGTCAGCACAGAGAAAGATGACGCAAGTACACACAGAGAGAGAGGGAGATGACATCAATACAGAGAGAGATATGACGTCAGTAAAGAGAGGAGATGACGTCAGTACAGAGATATGACGTCAGTACGCAGAGAAAGGGAGAGGGAGATAACGTCAGTAGAGAGGTATGACTCAGCACAGAGAAAGATGACGTCAGTACAGAGAGAGAGGTGGGAGATGACGTCAGCACAGAGAGATGACGTCAGTACAGAGAGCGAGGGGGAGATTACGTCAGCACAGAGAGATGACGTCAGTACAGAGAGAGAGGTGGGAGATGACGTCAGCACAGAGAGATGACGTCAGTACAGAGAGAGGTGGGGGATGACGTCAACACAGAGAGATGACGTCAGTACAGAGAGAGGGGGAGATTACGTCAGCGCAGAGAGATGACGTCAGCACAGAGAGATGACGTCAGTACAGAGAGAGAGAGGGGGAGAGAGATGGAGAGAGAGATCCCGCACACAGAAGCTTCACCAAACCGATTTTTAAATTGTATTTTTTTTCTTTTGTGAAGGATAAACTGGGAGCCTGCCTGCTGATCCATGGACCAAATCGATGGGTAAGAAGCGATCAAGCTTCAAAACGAGAACTCACGCGGTTCGACGAGGTTTCTATTACATGTTTTCTTGACGTTTCTCTCTTACTTCACTGGTAGCAAACCTCGCTTCCAGGACCACTGAACATATATTACTACTAGTTATGAGTCGGCTTAGTCAGTTAAATAGGAAATAATTAATTAAATATTTCCACTTTGAAACGCAAACGCAAACACACCTGCACTGCTACGAGGTGCCGCCAACAAACACCGCGCAGCACTATGCACAACTATGACGTATAGAAAAGTATCAATTTGCTGAAATAAAAAAAAAATTAATAACAAAAGTGTTTTCTTGTAAGAGGTTATGTAAGTCTGCTTATTATCGAGCTTGATGACGATCTAAGAGGCTTACAGATATAATCGTGTTTGAAGAAGGTGGTAATTATTTTTAAAAAAAACAATAGATACGACACTTTTGGAAAGGTGAGGGTCGCCTGTTAATTAGTCCCAATTCACTCCACTTGTCCCACAAACCACAGGTCGCTGGGGCACCTCGAGAGTTTACAACTCGGTGGAGCCTATTTGTTTCCAGGTTGAGAGTACAGAGGAGGGCTAGACAGCTCTCTCGAACTTTTGGCCCTCCTCAGCAACACCACATACCTCCGACCACCCTACTGCGCCACGACGCCATCTAGGCCCAGCAACACTAACTTATCACTTTATGTTTGAAGAATTGCTGCACATTTTAAATTGCAAAAATAGTATTTCTTAGAGGATGGTAAAAATGTTTCTTTTTAATGCTGAGAAAGGGACCTTTATTCCATAAAAATAAGTTCTTAATAAAGTTACAACAATTGTTTTATATGAGTCATACTAATGCACAGATATACACACAGCACACTACTTCATATATAAACACACATACTCACGTTATACATACATTACCAACACACATACGTACTCACACTATGTATACACTACACACACACACGTACTCACACTATGTATACATTATACACACACATACGTACTCACACTATGTATACATACACACACACACACGTACTCACATTATGTATACATTATACACACACCTGTACTCACATTATGTATACATCACACACACATACGTA
Organism: Nautilus pompilius; assembly: GCA_018389105.1. Classification (NCBI taxonomy): domain Eukaryota; kingdom Metazoa; phylum Mollusca; class Cephalopoda; order Nautilida; family Nautilidae; genus Nautilus; species Nautilus pompilius. Next base: position 4,502 of record JACATO010002489.1, read on the forward strand.
CTCACACTATGTATACATCGCACACACACACGTACTCACATTATGTATACATTATACACACATAGTACTCACACTATGTATACATTACACACACACACGTACTCACACTATGTATACATTATACACACACGTACGTACTCACACTATGTATACACTACACACATACGTACTCACATTATGTATAGATTATACACACATAGTACTCACACTATGTATACATTATACACACACATGTACTCACACTATGTAGACATTATACACACACGTACGTACTCACACTATGTATACATCTACACACACACACGTACTCACATTATGTATACATTATACACACATACGTACTCACACTATGTATACATCACACACACACGTACTCACATTATGTATACATTATATACACATACGTACTCACACTATGTATACATCACACACACATACGTACTCAAACAATGTATACACTACACACACATATGTACTCACATTATGTATACATTACACACACACACATACGTACTCAACTATGTATACATTATACACACATACACAAAAAAACTTACACAAGCGACACAACTGTAGTCGGTAACGAAATACTTCAGCAAGCCTAGAGGAAGACATTTCTATCAAGAACGGGTCATATGTGATAAAAATTTCAAATAATCTGTTTCTTTTATGTGTATAAAATTGCTAACAGTTAAATTATATGCACTTATGACTATAAAAATAATGAGATATTTTGAGAAGTCTACGCTACAGTTACCGCCGACCGTATAATATAGGAGATTAGAGATTATATCGATTATAAAAGAAACCATAAGTGCTAACTTTGTGACTTTTCTATGTCACCTGGAAGAATATTTATGGCTGGGCTAGGCTAGAGGTGAGATAATGAAAAAGTAAGATCAGTTGTATTTACAAAAGTGAATTAAAAATTATACGGTATCATTAGCCAAATATCATCGACATCAATGAGACATGCTCACCCTTACAAACATTATAACATATTTTCCAAACAAATTTATTTCTGCCATTTCATCAAAAACAAAATGTGCTTAAAAATAAGAAATACGGAATTAAATATTTATTCAACAAAAGTTTGCATATATTTCACTAAGCGTTTTATAAAAAAAATATAGCTAAAATTTATTTTAGAATTATTTAACTTTTTTTGAATAAATCGTTGATTCTGCAATTTTTAGCAACATTTTTGTTTTTGGTATTCTTCCACTTTAAATTTATTGACATGAACTAACAGAAAAAAACAATACTTAATATATTTATAACGGTTTTGGTTACATTAGTCATATCTTATTACAACATAGAAGACATACATGCTCACCACACACACACAAGAGAGACAGACAGACACAGACACACACACAGAGAGAGAGAGACAGACAGACAGACACACACACACACACACAGACAGACAGACACACACACAACACACACACACACACAGAGACACACACACACACTCACACACACACAGACAGACACACACACAGACAGACAAACAGACAGACACACACACACACACCACACAGACACACACCACACACACAACACACACAGACAGACAGACAGAAGACACACACAGACACACACACACTCACACACGCACACAGACAGACAGAGACAGAAGACCACACAGACACACACACACTCACACACGCACACAGACAGACAGACAGAAGACACACACTCACACACACACAGACAGACAGACGAAGACACACACACTCACACACACACACACAGACAGAAGACACACACACACACTCACACACACAGACAGACCAGACAGACACACACACACACTCACACACAGAGGACAGACAGACAGACAGACACACACACACACACACACACACACAGAGACAGAATTATTATTGCTAGCTTTTCTTCCCCGGACCCATCTTTGCCATTATAACTCCTAGAACCATTTTAAAAACATTTTTCAAAAAGTGTAAGTTTTTATTATGCTAATTTTTAAAAGAATCCCTTTAAAAACTGATATATCAGCTGGGCTACCCGACCTCCCCTGACTACTACCCGCGGGTGGCTGAATTTACTTTAGTTTAGTAAAGAGGAAGAAAGGCCGACACCAGAGAAGAGAAACGACTCATTAGCAATTCTTTTACTGATTAAAGAATATCACTCTCCCTGCCTCCGATCGTGGTGCCGGGATCATAGCTGAGTTATAATTAGGTACCCCAGTAATAGTAGCCGTATATAGCCGCCTGTTTACACGCTCAAACCCATTGTCAACACAAAAATTCCAGCACGAATCCGCCATAACGTCTGAAAGTTTTCAAAAAGTCTATTTATCCACCATACTGCACAGATCTTGGACCAGTGGACGGTTCGAACAGGGTTAAGTTCGATCTCCGGTAAAGGAGAGACCTCATACCAGTCAGCAGCAGTGACCTACCTTGCACACCCAGAAACCACCCCCACTCTGGAACTTTCGCTTTTCAGAGGCGGGAGAAAACCCACGCGGCTATCCTATCTGACGAAGAGGAGGAGGAAGAAACTATGCTGGGGAAGCTACGTCAGACCGGGATTCGAACCTGGACCTTTAACCGTAGCGATCTACCAAGTCGGGTTAAATACCCGTAACTGCCACCGGTAAATACCAGAGCTAAAAAGTTAGGATAACTCAACTGATTGGAAAATAATCCGAAAATTAAACGAAACAACTAATAATATTTTTTAAGTGACTCGTTGATGCTTTAAGAGGCTCCAATGTAATTTACTCCAGTCGCCATCTCCCCAAAACAACTGACAGAGTTCTATGTTACTACGAATCCATAGCAGTCGAGACAATATCTTTGAGCCCAGCCCATCAATATATATATATTCGGGTGGTAACGGCACTGGCTACACAATCGATATGCCTGATTGGATATTGCGGAATCCTGCATTTTTCATTTAGTGATCGGTTTTGAAAACTAAATTACATGAGGCGCGGTAGTCCAGTGGTTAGAGCCTCCTGGTAG
>JACATO010002489.1:12500-20000 GCA_018389105.1 Nautilus pompilius
AACATTATTTTTTATTGCTATAGCGATCTTAATAACGACATCATTTGTTTTGGCTTACTATAGCGATCTTAATAATGACCATTATTTTTGCTTGCTATAACGATCTTAATAACGACATCATTTGTTTTGAGTTTGTGGGTGGCAATTTTCATGGCTAAATGCTGTTTCTCATGACGTCAGTTGTTTTTTATACTGTATGGACATAAATTTGTCAAAATGCTGTTTGCACAATAAAGTATTGAAAAGAAATATAGACAATTTAACAAAATACGGTATGTGCATCTAATCTTTGAAAGGACGAGTAACTGCTAAAGCACCAGACCATATTAAACGACAACTTCAGCATATGATTAACAGCGCATTCGTAATCTACAAAAATTGGAATTTACTACCGTAGCTGAGACAGCAGGTGCGTGCCGCTCGTGATGCACTCTCCTTTTGTTTTCTGTGTTAGGTATATATAACGTGAACGAGACGGACGACTGTTGCTGTCCTAGTAGTGACAGCAGTAGAGTATGCAGCTCGGAGGAACGAGAGAAAGCCGGTCGACTGATGGATTCAAGAAATGTCGCGAGGACAGCTGTGGAGAAACTCACTTCAGATTTATTTAGACATTTACCCGACACGGGGCAAGATAGGGCGCAGCTCTGGCTGGCTGGCAATCGCGCTGGTCGGGTTATAATAAATGAAACAGCAACTTGACGTCATTTGTACAGCAAGACCGTCTCCGATGAGATCGAAGCGACCGCGTCAGGGTAACTCGCGATGCAGGTGTATTCCGTACTTTATAGCTCATCTGCATATTGGATAATTCATGATCTCTGTAAGGGATGAGTGGGGGGTCGCGATCATCTAACTATAACTTTTCCGGACGAATTCTCGACCCACATCCTAGCTAGAATCAGCAATATCTAATGGTAAACCTTCTTTAACGAGTTGCTTTATTTTTAGTCTTTACTGAATTATTTAGAAAACTTCAATGTAATGTTTTAAATCCAACAATCTTGCTCCTTCAACAATTGAACACTAGCATAACTCAAATAAACAAAGTTGTTTATATTTGATGAAAAGAAAGGTGATTTTATAATAGTTGCATTCTTGGCTATATGAAATTGTGTATAATAAATTCGTAAAAATTAGTTAGCTTCAATAGTTCTAAGGGAAAAAACGACATTCTGAATATGTGGACAACACCAGAGCTCTCCTGTCAAGAAGACCTCAAGCAATTTTGCATGCGTCATAGTTGTGCAAAATGGCGTGCCGTATAGCCCTGACTTAACGTCTAATGTTACTCATTTAGCGCGCACTGATTCTGTGCCTAGGTAGAGAAATCGATCCTGTTTGTTACACCCAGCGCCAAAAGTAGGCAGGGTCTCCTCGATTTCGTGTTTATTTCCACAGGTAAACTGTCCAACTCCCAGTCGAGTAGTGGAAAAGTTTTAAGCCTTCCGATGAAATTTTCCGGTCAGCTTTTTCTTGAAAGCTGCTTCTGGTGATAACGACGATGGATGGCGAAAACAGGGATGAGTTTTAAACAAGAGGAAACCAAGCCCAGTGTCTGGGGACCACCTGGGTGAGAAAATTATAAATGTGCATTTTTTTTTTTTCAAGAAGCGTAACTCGTTTCAAATTATCCGTGACTGGGCATAGAGAGACGGCGGCACGTCGGCATCACGCGCCCTTGGGTGGGTAGTGGCAAGGGCGCGCGCAGACCGCTCTGGTACGCGACAGATAACCCGCCTAAAGTCGGGGTCGGCTCCTCTGCTCGCCCGGTTGGCAGGTGGGGGTGGAGTCGGAATCTGACTGTCGGCAAAAGGGGGAAGCCCCAGCAAAAAGTCCCACCGAAAGCGCGTGCGCACTCACGCGTTGTGTGTGTGTTATTATTAATACTCCCGTAGTCACGTCCACCTCTCGTTACCTGGGCTAAATAAACTTCAGCCCAGGTAAGTTCGTGGGCAGGCAATTTGGAAGAGTCATCTTCTGCGAGTCAGGTTTATTTTGGCAGCCCTTACATGTTATAAGCACTCGTCTAAATGCTTACAAATCACGACATCGGGTATGGTACAAACAGAACATTCTGGTTCTGTATCTACTAAACACGAGGTTCTGGAACATACGGGTATTTACTATTCCTCAAGTGGAATGTGGAGATCTTTAAACGTTTTAAAGAGATCAGATCGACACAAAAAAAACAATATTTTTGCTGTGTCAGTAAATATCGCGAAAACGTCATCCTTATTGACGGATAACAGTAAACGTCATGTAGAGATCATCCTTATTGACGGATAACAGTAAACGTCATGTAGAGATCATCCTTATTGACGGATAACAGTAAACGTCATGAAGAGATCATCCTTATTGACGGATAACAGTAAACGTCATGTAGAGATCATCCTTATTGACGGATAACAGTAAACGTCATGTAGAGATCATCCTTATTGACGGATAACAGTAAACGTCATGCATAAGTCATCCTTATTGATGGATGATAGTACACGTCATGCATAAGTCATCCTTATTGACGGATAACATTAAACGTCATGCAGAGATCATCCTTATTAACAGATAACATTAAACGTCATGCATAAGTCATCCTTATTGATAGATAACAGTAAACGTCATGCAGAGATCATCCTTATTGATGGATGATAGTACACGTCATGCATAAGTCATCCTTATTGACGGATAACAGTAAACGTCATGAAGAGATCATCCTTATTGACGGATAACAGTAAACGTCATGTAGAGATCATCCTTATTGACGGATAACAGTAAACGTCATGTAGAGATCATCCTTATTGACGGATAACAGTAAACGTCATGCATAAGTCATCCTTATTGATGGAAATAGTACACGTCATGTAGAGATCATCCTTATTGACGGATAACATTAAACGTCATGCAGAGATCATCCTTATTAACAGATAACATTAAACGTCATGCATAAGTCATCCTTATTGATAGATAACAGTAAACGTCATGCAGAGATCATCCTTATTGACGGATAACAGTAAACGTCATGCATAAGTCATCCTTATTGACGGATAACATTAAACGTCATGCAGAGATCATCCTTATTAACAGATAACATTAAACGTCATGCATAAGTCATCCTTATTGATAGATAACAGTAAACGTCATGCAGAGATCATCCTATTGATGGATGATAGTACACGTCATGCATAAGTCATCCTTATTGACGGATAACAGTAAACGTCATGAAGAGATCATCCTTATTGACGGATAACAGTAAACGTCATGTAGAGATCATCCTTATTGACGGATAACAGTAAACGTCATGTAGAGATCATCCTTATTGACGGATAACAGTAAACGTCATGCATAAGTCATCCTTATTGATGGAAATAGTACACATCATGTAGAGATCATCCTTATTGACGGATAACATTAAACGTCATGCATAAGTCATCCTTATTGATGGAAATAGTACACATCATGTAGAGATCATCCTTATTGACGGATAACATTAAACGTCATGCAGAGATCATCTTATTAACAGATAACATTAAACGTCATGCATAAGTCATCCTTATTGATAGATAACAGTAAACGTCATGCAGAGATCATCCTTATTGATGGATGATAGTACACGTCATGCATAAGTCATCCTTATTGATAGATAACAGTAAACGTCATGCAGAGGTCATCCTTATTGATGGATAACAATAAACGTCATGCAGAGATCATCGTTAACACGAAACTTCATTTGCAGCAGATGTCGGCAAATTTCAGACGATCAATAAATTTCGGTAAATTTCGAGTAAAGACCATATCTTCATGAATAAAAGACGATAAAAGTCATGACAACCTCATCTTCCCCAGCACCGTCGAACGACGTGTAAGTCAAGATGGAATACCCACGTGATCTTTGGAACAAGCCACAAGGAAGTCCTGATTGCAGAAATCGTCCACATCGGGACCCCGAGACAAGACTTCATTGGCGAAGACTGGAATTTTCATATTCCGAGACACCCAAGCACCGAAAGTCCAACGCTAATAGATTGATTCCGGGTGTTCCACTCCGAAAGTAAGTGATTACTGACATAAGTAGTTTGACCAACGCGCCCCCTAACGTCTATAATAGAGCCCGACATTCACGTATGCTTCGAGTTGCATGGCACCTGTTTGACCTGGTGACAAACGAGAGATAATTGAATGGACTCAGAAACAACGAACGGGACCAGATCATAATTAGGCAAAGGTAATAAGAATATGTAAGAATATCGCCACAATTTTATGGAAGATGTTTTGAATGCGCTCAAATAAGTACAGGCTCCGAATGTTCTAGAGAGGACAATACGCCGACCCCCTTTCTTGGAACTGGGACTCATAAAGATCTGTTGATAAAGTTCAAGCATGTTAAAGCTGCAAAAGAATAATGATATCTCATTATGTATAAGTGTTGCTTATCATGTAACAGGTACTACATAGTCTAGAATCGCAGGATGGTTCACCACAGAGTCCGTGTACACTCAGTTGTCTCACTGCAATCTAGTGTAACGTTCGATTATGTTGCAGCCGAATCATTAGAACAAGAAGAGATGATATTTGCACCTGGCTGATATTAAAATTAACTCCTCGTTATAATTTTAATGATTTGTAATTCGGTAATTCCTTGTAATGTTATACTGACAGTAGTATAATTTATGGCTAAATTTCCAACTGAATTTTACAGGAAATATATCGTCTGCCAAAAAGAATACATTTTACCTGAAGACCTCTAATTTTTAAAGTTAACCCTTTCAGATTAATTTTCCATTGAGAATGCTTCACCGATTTTTTTAGTTTCGGTAAGACCGTCAACACAGCTCACTTAACATCACGTTGCATATTAATAGATACTCTAATTGGAAATTAAAGAAAACTTGATTGTATGCATATAATAAGTAAGTTGACAGACTGATAATTAATTATTAAGTCATTTTTAGATAATAACAAATGATTTAAATAATAAATAATAATAAAAGTAAATTGTTAATAACTAAATTGATGTAGACTATAAATAAATGAACGATCTATAGACACATTGAGATAAATACCCATTAAAGAAATGGAAACATTATTAGTAGAGAGAGAATTAAAAATAAGGAAAGAGATTTATAGAGAGAGAGAGAGAGAGAGAGAGAGAGAGAGAGAGAGAGAGAGATGGGGAGAGAGAGGGAGAGAGAGAGAGATGGGAGAGAGAGAGAGAGAGATATGGATGGAGAGAGATGGAGGGAGACAGAGAGATGGAGGGGGAGAGAGAGAGAGAGAGAGAGAGAGAGAGAGAGAGAGAGAGAGAGAGAGAGAGAGAGAGAGAGATGGAGGGAGAGAGAGAGATGGAGGGGGGAGAGAGAGAGAGAGAAGAGAGAGAGCGAGAGAGAGAGAGAGAGAGAGAGAGAGATAAATGAACGATCTATAGACACATTGAGATAAATACCCATTAAAAAAATGGAAACATTATTAGTAGAGAGAGAATTAAAAATAAGGAAAGAGATTTATAGAGAGAGAGGAGAGAGAGAGAGAGAGAGAGAGAGAGAGAGAGAGAGAGAGAGAGAGAGACAAAAACGAAGTGAGAATGATGACAGGAAGTGGTAAAGAAGACAGAAAAAGAAAAAAGAACATAAAAAGATGGCAGAGAGATGATTTAAAAAAAACATCTGCTCTCGATGGCAGAATTTCAACCTGTATAAACTGCAGTGGAGCAGATTAACTAAGGATGTAAATTATCGAAACTTAAAGCGAAACACACACACACACACACACACAAATCTATGTCTCTCTCTAAGACTTGTGTCCAGCTCGCTCGAGTACCGCATTACTAAAAATAACCTCTAATTCCTTTCTTTGTCGATAAATCTAAACAAACAAACAAACAAAAAAAAGTAAAAGGCCTCAAAACCGCCGCGTTACTCAACCTTCTTTCATCGAACCTGTGATGCCACAGACAAGAAGCGAATCAACGGATGTGTTTTGTTTTTTATATATAAGGCCGCTTGTGACGTCACGGTGACGCTGAAGCCCTGATTTCCGACGTACGAAAATAGAATTTTTACGAATTGTACTTTGGGTATACAGCATCATTGTGTTACCGGTGGTTCAGACAATTCTTTTTGTTTCTTAGCTTTACAGGAAGAGATCGCTAATGGGTCTGGTCCCAAGGCGAGCCGATGACTTTGGTAGCCATACATTTGACTTGTTTTCCGGCAAGAGGACAAGTTGAAGATGAGTTTGGTTCTACTTACGTGCAGCTTTGACGACGAACAGTAAATAGATTCCGATCTTGGCCTTCAAAAACAATTTCAGGATGTAAATTTATTTTAGTATTTTCCGCTGCAGGGTTACCACGACAAGGAAGGTATCTAAGCAATAAGTTGAAAACCGAGACAGATGAGAGATCCATGTCCGTCTTGCGCATTTTCCTTCTTCTTGTTTTGTTTTGTATTTATCAAAGAGACCGGACGGGATAAGTTCTGTGATCCAAAACGATCCACTGAAATGGGGTCGGAATATTTAAAATGAAGTTTACTAAATGCGCCATAAATCGGGTTAAATGAAGCTTAGCTCGGAAAAAAAAACCATCGGACAAGCAATAGACTGTATCTTGTTAAATAGTGCGTATCTTAACTTTGATAAGGCGCTCGGCATATGTCAGGTACGGGTTGAGACAAATTATCCTGGTAAACAGAACAATAAATGCTATCTTTAAGCGCTTGATACTTCTACGAAAGTAGACAGCAGGACCTGAAACATTTAAGATATACTGCACATCAATAGCAATCACTGTCTTGTTGTCAATAGCAGCAGAAGTAAATAATAAGAGAAACGAATTATCTTGCCTACGTACTGTGTGGGCGCACGGCCGCTTCCTCAACCCGAAGGAGGAGGGGGGCGCCCAACTTCTGCCCTCCACCCTAACAATCCGTCAGGTTAACCACCGGACCACCGCGCAGCGTCCAAGTCTCAACAGCCCACTTCTGGAAATCCTACCCTGGATTCGGGGAAACCGAAGATGTGCAAACCCCAAGGTCATCTTCAGTCCTCTGGTCAAGTATGGGGGGCACGCCCCTCCGGGCGTGGTGGTGAAAATACAAAATCGTTATCTGTCGGTGGACGCTTCGATTCGATTCGATTTTTTTTCCATTTGCACTGCAATTTCAAAGACGCGTTTCCTACCATTGTACCATCGAGACATACTGGAATTCGATGCTTCATCCGCACGAAGATGCTGCTACTGTGACCACAGCATGAAGTCACTTTTAGCTTCTTCTCCGCGCACCTCCCAACTACCCGAAATGAAGCCAGTCGAGCAATTGTGGAAGCATCTAGATCGTCAACTGGGGCGAGGATACGTCGAAATCCCTTATATACGGCGGGATTAATAGGAAAAGCTTTATTTCCATCTTTTAGGCAGAAGGAAAACACTTTTCTTTGTTAAGAAAGAATCACCACCCATAGGAATTCAGAAGAAAAGTGTCAGAAAGCAAACGAAGTAATGTT
>JACATO010002489.1:25000-26158 GCA_018389105.1 Nautilus pompilius
GCTGCGTGTCAAAGAGAGTGACACCATTCCTACACAAGAAACTGGTAAATGTCTTACAGTGCCTCCCAGTCGTCAAGGTAACCGCGTCACCAGCAAGAGCGCCTAAGGATTCTGAGTGTTCGGGACACAACAGTTTGTATTCCTCTCTCTCTCTGCTTGCCAAGCTGGTTTCCGAAGATACTGAGAAATGCCAAGTACGATATGAGAATACCGGGCTCCGGAAATACTTGTACATTTTTTTCTTCAAAGTGCATTTCCTATTTCCTGGAGATAATAACGGCTTATACTTGTTGTAGTATATCTTGTCTAAAAGAGTTTTTTTTATTGCATACAGTACATGGTTGTGGTGCCAGTAAAGCCGCCATGGACTGCTGGACTTTCAGCTATTAACATTACCCATCGCAGAGGCGCTGAGTCAAAAACCGTGAAGACTGCAGCCTTGCTTCTGGGAATTCGTGTCGCACCGGTCACGGAAGTCGGATAAACCAAATGTGTGAAACAAGGGAAGTATTTCTTCCATGTGCCTTACGTTTACAGACCTATAGAGAAGATGTGCGGCAGACTCTGCCTTAGTTGATCCTTCGCTATGTGAAGAGGAAGAGAGCGGAAGCTGAACTCCGACAGTCGGCTGCGGATGTCCACGAGAACCATCAGATGGGGGGATACAACGGAAAATCGGTAAGATCCAAACCACTCTTCAGTTCGTGCGATGCCAGTCGTCGGACTGGAGTGTTGGGGAGGGGAGAGGGAGAGGGGGCCAGATGCCCACCCCGTCATCCCTGCCATTTGGAAACACTTATTTTCTCCCCTCTCTACCCCCGTTGAGTACAGGTCTCCAGACAGTGATAGCCATGGCGCCGTAAAGCGCAGCGAGCGAGGGGGGGTGGGGTGGAAAGGGGTACGGTCCTTTCGTCGGTTGTCTACAAAGGATCCCCGACTTCTGCCAGTTTCGTAGGGGCCGCGCAACGCCGATCGGGACATCCCCTGCTCCAGACTCGACCCCCCACCCATTTCCTGCCACTCCCTAATACAGATTCTCCCTCTTGCCAATTTTTGTCTTCCACATAAGGGGCCAGCGCGTTACCGCCTTGCACGGGGCAAATGAATCGTTCAATATTAACCCTAATTGATGTTTTGAGTGCTCTACGTCCACGCGAA
>JACATO010002490.1:0-26007 GCA_018389105.1 Nautilus pompilius
AGACAAGAAATTATATTTCTTATGGTTTTTGATAAAGAACAAAAGTACAAACCCTTGTAATGTGTAAAAGGCAAAGGCAACAAAATATAAACGTAACTGAATCCATTTGTCTTGCTCTACTAACGTTGATATACACACAAGTGGGGATTTCCTGACACCAACTCCTGCCCCCATAGTAGTCGATCATAACAAGCAGAGTCATCATCAATAGAATCTAAAAATTATCAATGAATAAATTGAGCAAGGCCAACTGCCTCTCGACGGTTCTGTCTGCACACCATGACCACCCTGCCTTTTATAGCTATTGTAAATATCATAAGCTCATATATCCTCAATTATTATATCATGATCGATTTTGTTACAACAAATTTAAATACATTGTTTTTATTTCCTTTTTTAAACCATAAACTGCTGTGTGTTAAATTTTATTATCCTAACAAAACATTTCATTTATTCATAATTGTTTTTACCAGGTCAAGAACATACCACATCTCATCTGAAGGTACTAGAGGTGTATCATCAAATGAGCAGCCTATAGCACAAATACAGCCACCTTCCACTATCTACACAACTTAGGTGTCAGTTCTCAATGTATCAATCAAACTTTCCCCATTTACTGAAGTTCCAAATGATGGCTACTTATGCACCTCTTGCAAAAATATTACAAGAAGAAAGCTTCGCAGTACTGGGGCTTGGTTTGTGAAACCGATCAGCGAAGCGGATGCTGATAAACTTCATGAAAGGACTGAAAATCTTCAAGCCTCTGGCTGCTGCACCGATATGGAGAAGGCTTTGTGAGCCAGACACTGTCAAAGACTATTTCAGAAGTACTTAACAGGACTACTGAGAAAGCTAAAGACACAACATGGATAATGCATAAAAACCTGCCTCCTACTGCAGCAAATTTTCTATTTAACCAAGAGATACCACACACTAAAAGAATGGAAGCCAATGTTGAGTGCACTGTCAAATGTTAAACATGAAGTTGGACACTGATTTCAATCAATATCAGCAAATGCTCACCATCTCTCTGCAGGAAACTCATCATTAGTCAAAAACATACAATATTGACAGACTCATCAGTTAAAAAGGTGAAATGAACATCTATCTCAACCACATCCAAGACACTTGCATAAATGGTTGATGAATGTACCAATGCAAATGGACATCAAGTATTAAGTCAATGAAAATGCTATCTTGGTGTTAGTTGTTGGCTATTAGATGCATTTCTAGATGGCCACATCATATAAGCCACATTGACTGCATCTGTGACAATCTGCATCTTAAAAGGGTTAAATGCATGTAATTTAAATCCTAAACAGATGGCTGCTTGTTCTTTTCATAGAGCTGGAAACGTCTTGCGAAGACATGGAAGAGTACAGGTTGGGCTGGAAATCTATCCAATACACATTGCAGAGAGGCTATCTACAAGCAGCTGCAGAATCTTCAAAAAACATTAAGATCAATAAATTTAATGTATTCATTATTGACTTTTTTAGACAAGAGTCCAAAAAACTAAATGTCTTGTAGCAAAATAGATGCTGGTCTAGAAGTGAAGTTAAAATTAGTCCAACCTGGTAAAACCCACTGGCTTTCTCATAGACAAATCTTTGACTGTTGTTATGAAATTACTGCAATTGTTTATTATTGATGATTACAAAATATCTACCAAGAGGGGACAGGTCTGAGTAGTTAAGCTGATAGACTACTTCTGCTACGATGTTTAGAGAGACAGTTGCCATTCTCTCTATTGTAAGTCTACTGCTAAAATCACTTGGGTCACTAAACAATGCCATCCAGGCATCTGCTACAATAGTAAGTGATCTTTGGCTATAAATAGAAATAGGTGCACTAAGATAATTGAGATATCCATTGAAAATGTACTGGAAGAAGCAAAGACTTTATTTAGTCCAGAAGTTAACCCTTATAATGTCTTCTCAGATGACGACGAGAAATGTTTAGTAAACAAACTAAAGAAATTCACGTACTTAATTCATACCAATCTACAGTGGTGATCTTCGGGTTCTACTCCAAATCCAGATAGTTTTTACAGATACCTGTCTCATAAACCATGAGCAGTTGACTGGAATAGACATCACTACCAGCAATGGTGGCTGTCATGTGATCAGAACAAATAAATAATCTGAAGACAGTGGAAGATCATATGTCAAATGAATGGAGATTTGACTTCAACTTCTTTTTATCCTCAGTGACCTGATCTGATCGTTGTTGTTTCCTGGAATAAGAGAAGAATGAATTCATCTCTTGTTACTTCCAGTCGCAAAATTAACAAATCAGCTTTCTTTTTCTTTATTGAATAGAATTTTGTGTTCTGAGAAAAGTTAGCTGCTGCCTGATCATGAACAATGAACTAAGGAATGGAAATACTGCTCTCAGACTCACAGGAAGAAATAAAAGATTGCATTTCATTTGAGTTGAACAAAATTGTACAAAATTAGAACAAAAAACCCAGAACGTATAGGTAGCATTTTATCTAAAGCCCAAGTAGCCAACATTAATTTATATGATGATGTGCAAATAATAGTTAAAACTAATAATAAAGAATAAATTTAACTAAACAAAAATATCTATTATTGTGCGACTGCTAATTCTAAAAATGTGGTAAATTTAGATAACAATAAAATACATTTCTAAAAAGATCATAAATACATTTATTAAAAGGTACTGGCTTCATCTAAAGTATTCATCAGATCCATGTTGTAGTAAATGTAAAAATCTAATACAGCTTTAGCAACTTTCACGGATCAAAAATTGAAATATACAAATGAACAGAAAAATAATAGATGATGCAAGACATTACATTTTACACAGTTTTTAAAATAACGAATCCATTAAAAACATGTTATTATAAAAGTTAAAATTAGTTAAATTAACAGTTAAGTAATTATGCATTTATTCCGAAAGTATTTGTTTGCAATTCCAGAGAATGCATTTACATTCAAAGACAGCATTTGTTAAGAGCCATAGACCATAGAAAACAATTAATCTAAAATGATGTAAGGAGAATATCTCATCTTACTTAATAATTGAGTTATTCCCTTATTTATCAAATATTTCCAACCTTTCTAAAGGAGAATAAAAAAGCTCTCATTATTTTCATATTCAGATGACTGGAATTTAGTTTGTGAATAATTGCTTTCTTGTCATTTTATTTTCAAACTTAATAGTCATGAATCAACCAGCCGACTTTTGGGCAGATCCCGCTGCTGGCCTGACTCCATCAAGATTTTCTCTTTTGGTCGAGTGATTGATGATTTGTAGAAAAATCCTTATGGCAGAGATAAGTTGACTCTGCGATCCTTCAGGGGGAGTCCCTTGTCTCGGACCACAGCTGGGCGATCATTTTCATTTATTTAATAATAAAAATAACAGAAGCATCATCCAAAATTGCTTTCATTATACTATCCTGTAACAAAATTTGCATAATGTTTTACAATTTAAAATTTAAAAGTTATGAAATATTTCTGTGAACCTAAATTTAAAGAAACAACGTAGTTGTGAAATTATTGAATTAAATAATGAGAAATTGATATAGATTCATATTTGAATGTATGACATCAAAACCAATATCTTACGTTCCTGGTATTTTATTTCCTTTAATATGATATACTGAAGTATGGCTTGGTACAAAAGTTTTTTTTCCTTAAAAACCTGGTATTTATATAAAAAAAAACTATTAATCATTTATCAAGTATTTCTCAATATGTTTATAATTAAAAAGGTAATTTATTCATATTGAAGAAATTCCAACCAGATTCACGATAGATTGTAATTCCCCATATCTGCTAGATTAACTACAAATGAACTTGTTCAAGTCAGGTATAGAGCTACAGAGATCATCTGTCACATCAGGTGGTCAACCTGGTTACATCGCATCTCAGATCAGGCATGAGACTGAAATGGTACATAGGTCATAATGAAGTGGATAGCTAATGTGAGTGATTTTGTGTGTGTGTTTGTGTGTGTGTGTGTGTGTGCCTACATTTGTTTTCGAATGAAATGATTCCAAACAGTTACTTTGTTTTAACTTGGTTTGAAAAGTCGAACATGAAATATAAATAAAGTAAAACAAAATTAAAACTGAAAACAAAACCACGAGTAAAGGGCAGACATCATCACCAAGAATAGACATATATTTAAATTGTACACACTCCAGCAAACAAATCTTAAGTGCTTTCTGTTTATTTGAATAGAATTCAGCCACATAAAATTAATAATGATCAAGTTGGGCCCTAATTATTTCAATAACAAATGGAATGTGGCTAGAATATTGTTCAAATTTAGAAAACAGTTGACCTTATAACTCTATGATTGTGTAATTCAAGTGATACCAGCATCAGTTAATTCATCTCCATTTTTACTGATGACGAGGTCGAGCAACTTTCACATGAGAGCAGAGTTGGTCGATCACCAGTCTTAACCAACTAGTTAACTAGTAATTATCATCCCCCTTTAATTCAATTTTAAATAACTAAAACTAATAAAATAGTTTGGTGATTTATAAAGTATAAGTTAGTAGAAGGCAGATAAAATATTCATCATAATTTAATTTAAAGTAAACAAATTTTGCATGTAACTGTATAATGAACCCTGTTACACCCATTAACTAATAGGTCATATTTATTCTTACAGTTATCTCCCCTTATAGTTTTTTTCTTACAACAAATACAATGAGAAGTTAAGACATTTCAGAATAAAGTTGGGATACTTGTTGTAAATAATTGCACATATCTTTTTTTTGTAAAATGTGAGGAATAAAAGAAGGCAATATTTATAATAAACATTTATTAATTTTAATCTATAGGCTGTAATCTTATTAAATATTTTAAAAGTAAAAAATAATAAACACCTGATAAGATATTTTAATTTCAGAACGATATAATAGCATTATTTTAATAGACATGCCTCATGTGCAGATCTTGTTATTTGGGATCAATTTTATGATAAAAAGAACTTATTATAAAGCAATAAAAGCATAATATGTGACATTTGTTACCTTCTAAAAACTACATCAATTCCTACCTCTGTGATGACATTGGTTTAAATGTCGTAGAAGTTAATCAAACCAGGATCTTGAGAGAGTTAATTATGTAGTAGTATTTTGTTATTTTGGTACTATCCCATATTATGGCATTTTGTTTCATTTTATAAAGTGATTTTAATTTTAGTAGATAAAGATATTTATTTTCTAAAAATGAAATGCAATTTTGATTGCAGTTACATAATATATTGTTATATTCAAGATACAAAGAAATAATTTAAACTAAAATATAACTTAAAAAAAAAAACTATGGACAGAGACAACAAAAGAGGGAGAAAACATTTGATAAAGTTTAGAAATTTGATTATAAATCTTAGTTGTCAAATGTTATTTACAGTGATAATTTACGTATGCATGTATTATCTTTGATGAGGAAGGGAGGTAAGCAGAATTTAAAACTATTTCCCTTGAGTTAAAATTTTTTGTCATAAATAATTTTTTCATATTAAAAAGGGTATTTTTAAAAAATAAATAATAAATATAGTAATAATATTTTTAAATGAAAAGAATTACAATTTTTAAAGTTAAATAATGTGTGGTAAACTAATTATAGGAGGCAGTAAAAATCCATCTCATGCTTCAGCAGTTTCAAAAGAACCAAACATAAAAGAGCAGTAGAAAACAAAAAACCTGATGGATTTACACCATTGCTATTGACAGCTCTACTCTGGTGGCAGCAGCGCGACTCTGTTACAAAGAGAAGCTGTTCCCCATCGCCACATGTACTGACATCACCTGTGCTTGCACTGACACAAAAAAGCAATCATTTCTTACTGAAATCAGAAAGCAGATTTTGGATGATGAACTGTTTTCAGGGAGCAGATAAAAGGGATTCTAGTTAATATTTTCTGTTTGTAAAAGTACAAAATGAGGAGAGTTCCATCCTTAAAGTAAGTGAGCATCTAGTTATCTTGGCTGTTACCTGACGAAATTCTTCCATTTATAGTCAGGACTATGAACACTTCCCTTCGTGAGCTCTCACTGATTACTTCAGGTCACTCAAAATGTTGCACACGGTGAGGAGCTTAAATTGGTAAAATTACGGCTGTTAATAAGAGCTTTTTCTCTAACTTTTTTGTTTTCTAGAAAAGTATGAAATCTCAAGTAGACTACAAAGTGTTAGTTAGGCTATTAAATAATAGGATGGCTGAAATACTTTTTATTGCCACAGTTGCTCGGTTTCTATCATACATATTCCATTTGAAGTTGTAAGTTATAAAAGTAACATTTTTAGTATTTACAGTTCACTGTTTACATACTAACGACAACAAGAATTTTTAATTCCAGAAAATTTGCAATTATAAGGATTATTTAAAAATAAATAAGGGAATGACCAATTGCACATGATTGTGTTTTCTAAAGCCACTTAAGTTTTCAATGTATGCAGGTCTGTCTACTTGTTTGTTGTTATTTGTGCCTATGATTTCAGCATTTGAGAGTTTTTTTTCTGATCAGACTTTTATTTTTTAAGATTTGTTTCTAATATTATTGCTCAAAACCTAGTTTTCCTTCATTGTGTCTTTCATCACAATTCTTAAGTTGTGCGAAGATTACATTATTAAAGAAAAATTAAAGTTTTATGTAGAGACCTAAAGAATCTGGAACAGCTTCAGAAATTTTATCCATGCACAGAACTGCATAACTCTAAATATTTGTTTAAAATTATAATATGTACATTAAAGCTGAAATGTTGAATGGTTTCCTGAGTGCTGTAAGACAAAATAACACTACCATGGTATTGTTGTCAACAATATAAATTCTCTAAGAACTAAATTTATATGGTAAAGTGTACTTAGAAACGATAACAGGGGAGATAAATCATATGTTATTCGTGACATTTTGAATTTAAAAAGCTCGATGTACTGACTTTGCACTTCTTTGGAATACCCTTTATACGGACTTTAACAGTCTGAGAATATCATTAAAAATGAAAGGTCGAATAATAATAAGAACAAAAGGAAAATGTATGTATAAAGCAGAGAAGATTTAATTAAAGCATATTCTAAACAACAAAACAACATCGATCAGGAAGACTGTTTGTTTGTGTCTTAGAAAATATTTTATCCCTTGCAGTTTCATTCAGAGTTTAGGTCTTTTATCGCAGTAGTTTAAAATAGTCAGAATATTCCAGCCATTTATTTATTTTTATCTTGAATTTAATTTAATTTATTTTATAGTTTAACATTTTTATTTACTTTGTTTGTTTTATTGGTCATTTGCATAACTACACGTGATAACTTTATCATCATATTAGTAAAACTGTTTAACAAATTGTCTCCCTTGTTCTCATTAGTCGGTAATGGGTGTCAATAGTTGGCTGACTGGTGGTCACTGTGATGCCCAGACCTCTCCTGTGGCAAATCACTTCTCTGAATGGCACAAATTTCACCTCATTTCCTGGAAAGTAGGTTTAGTTTTTTTTATCTTTGTGCCCCATCACCTTCATCTTAATTTTCCCACAAGGATTATGAGACTTTAGCCAGTTTCCTTTATTCTGCTGTCTAAATGGCAAAAGAAAACCGTTTACAGATCGCTAACGGTTCCTACTCATCACTATTCCATCTCCATGGTGACTTTGACTCCAGACCTTTAAACAGCCGGTTATTACCAGTCATTCACCGCAGTCATCGAAAATTTGCCGGGGTCGAGATTTGTCTACTATTAATAACGTTTTTATTTTTTTTTGTTGTTTGCTTTTAACAGATCGTGGTCTTTAGAAGGCGGCAGGCGGCAGGCCGGCATCTTGGGCCCAGCCACTCCGCCATCGAGCGCGCGCCGCTTCCTGTCAGCGGACAGTGACGTTCGATCCCACGTGAGGAGCTCGTGACGTCACTACCGTCGGTGTTTGAAGTTGGGGTGGGGAAAAGAAAATTGACGTCTCTGGTTCGTTTTGTTCCCGTGGGTTTGTTATTGTTCCTGTCATCTTCTTGGTCTGGAAACAGAGGGAAGAGAACGGGAAGTTTGGGGACAAAAGAATAGATCCCAACTACTTGACTCTACTCAGCCCCTGGGATTTTCACTGCGCATGCTCCAGAGTTTCATTTACCCATAATCCTCCAAAATGGTGAGATAAACCGTCAGAGGGCGGAAGAGTTTGTTTATCTTGGAACTCGAAAATCTCTTGAACAAGCAATCGCAGACACGTATACGTCTCAAAGGGAAGAATTATTAACCTATAAGAGCTTAAGACTGTTTCCAGCACCAGAGGGCGCTCTTTATTGGCTGATTGGCAACGTGACGTCACGTGTTTGTTTACATGTTTCTAAAACAATATTCACTTCTTAGCGACATTTCAGGCTAAAGGTTCGTGTCAGATATTTCTCCGAATGGGATTCCGAACAAGCGATTGGTTTTAGAGCGGAATATTTAATCTAATTTAATTTAATTTGGTTTCGCGTTAAGTTAAATTAATTTTTTTGTGTTTTTGTAGACAAATTTTCTTCTTTTCCTTAGAATCGATAGTAAAATGGGGAATAGTCATCCGACCGTAATAAGGTAAAGAGTCTCTACACCGTAAGTACCTTTTACTTTTACTTTCATTTTAGGTAAAGTTTCACTTTAGCTTTTCATCTTATTTAACTTTCGCATTTTCTGCCTCCTGTTAATAATCGTGACGTAAGCAGTGTAACTATGGGAAACCAATCAGATTAGTATTCCTTGTTTTGAACAATCGGGACGCTTTCTTTCGTTTAGTCGAACAGCAGGGATCGGCTGATGCTGTTTAATCCGCCGTTTTTTTATGTTATATTCGTTCTTCTCGCCCTCACCGGTAACCGGCCGTCCTTTTTAGATGACGGGCGCTGACTCCCGCTTCCTCTTCTGTGACGTCCCCTGACGTTGGTGATTTCACGTTAATGGGAAAGTCCGACGTCAGCGAAAACTGAACATTTACCAGGATTCGTTAGCATCTGAACGAATCACATATTCTGCGACTGAACGAATTCGCTTAAATGTTAGTATTTTAGAAATAGTTTCGAAAATCAGGTCGTCATAAATCAATGCCAGGCTGCGGGTACTATACCCTTAGATTGTACCAAAGAATAAGGAGACAGAGCTCGATCAGCCACCGGGGATCAGGTCACCGTCCAGTTACTGCCCCGACACCGGTCAGAATACACAGAGAAAGCGAAGTCCCTGTTGTTTGATTTATTTATTCATAAATCATTTTCAGGTTTTCCGTGGAGATTTTCCTAAACAAATTGGCCAGACTATCGTCGTAGGATGTCCATCACAGCGGTATTCGGTCACCTGCTGCAAGCCAGATAACAGCATTCGCACTTTGGTGTTTGGAGTCAATGGCGTTAACTCTTGCTCGTCTTATTTAAGCAACACCTGAACATGACGTCACTGTTGCAACTATCTTGTGTTTATTATGTTTTTAATTACATTTATTACGTAAAGGTTTGTTTATTATTACATTAACATGTGTATATTGAAAACTTCACTTACTTCACTTCACATGTCATATAACTCAGAGGTCTCTAGGGGGAGCTCGAGAGGTGTCTCTAGGGCATTTTACACCCCGACGGAATCCAATTAAGAACTAATAATAATTAAATACCTTGTTTTTTTCTTTCTTTTTTCCTTTTCTGTCACCCTACCTCCCGATTTGTTCTGTTATTTATACGTTCAGAATTGTAATAGTTTGTTTGAGAAATTCATTCATAAGGTCATTTGACCAAACGGTCAAACGGACGCGCACCTGTTCTATCAGTGCTCGGGATATTTAGAAATAAATGGACTTTGGGGAAATTGGTCAGTTGTTAGTGATTCCACTAAATCTCAGCACTTGTGCGTTTTCAGTGGGAGGAGATCCAGCGGTTGTGGGATTTAGAAGATGGAATAGAAACTATATTTCTAATGAGTAAGAGAAGAAATCGTCGCCAAACACCATTGGCACTAAAGGAGGCGTGGCCAGAAATAAAGACAAAAGAAAAATGGTGGAAGAAGTTCACTTCCGGTAGAAGTAACACGACTATGGTGAGGCCATTTCACCAGCCAGAGAAATGGTGGCACAAGTTCTGTTGCGGTAGAAGAAACGAAACCATGGAGTGTATGTACAAAATCGTGTTTTCCTTTGTCTTCTTTTATATCCGCTGGTTCTTCGATAGAAACATTCAAAATGGTCTAAAACAGCTTTGTTATTTACTTTACTGCTGTTCATTTCTGTAAATTGTAAAATACAGGGTAAAACAGGGGACACAATTTCAGTATTTACTTTCTTAATGAGATATTGATCTTCAAAATGTTGTCAATTAAAGTAACAAAAGCCTGCTTATAGTTCAGAAATCTCTAGAAAATAGTAAACTTTTCAATTTTCTCCCTTTCTCCTTAAACTTTCGTTTTAATTTGCACTCTTGGAAAACGGTAGACCTTTTCCTAGATTTATTTTAAAATAGTAAAGTAAAAAACTTATTTACAAAAAAACAGGATTTTCTTTACTCTTGCAATCAGATTCCTAAGATTGGTGCTGGTGTTTACTTGTATTTCTTCCTTCTTTCATGTAGCAGCTTGAAATGTATTTGTGGAATAATTTTTGTTACTGACATCTTTTCTTTTGCTTTTTTTCAGGAATTTTTGTTTTCTTTTATTAATTTACAAACCTTACTTATTTTTTTCTCGTTTGTTACATTATCCACACAAATACAGAATTCAAGTTTATTTATTTAGGCAAAGGAATTTGGATAGTTTTAATTATTAGATAGGAATTTATACTTTCATCAATAATCGCACCTTGAATCCTGTATTTGTGTCAACTTTTCTACTCACCATACTAACCATTTTTTTTCCAATATGACCATTGTACGATATTATGGAATTATACTCGATGCCGATGAGAGTTCATCTATCAAAGGAAACTGGCGTTGATACCTGTCACAGGTGTGGGTGGCTAGAGTTGGTTAAGATGCCGATTGCATTAAAAATAACTAAATTGTACCAGCTAGTAGTAAAGCCTCTGCGTTTGATTCTGCGTCCCAGCCCCATACTAATCGTGCGTTTGATTCTGCGTCCCCGCCCCATTCTAATAGTGCGTTTGATTCTGCGTCCCCGCCCCTTTACAATACTGCGTTTAATTTTGCCTCCAACTTCGCGTGCGTCTTCGTGTTCGTTAAAATTATGGGAATTATCATCCGTGATGTCAGCCGGTAATAATTCCGAATACTACCTGCTGCCTATAATTTGGTTGCCATAGATAGATAACCGATTTTAGCCATTTGTCACAGCAGCAGCAGCAGTCGACCGTCGTCGATGTCGCTGTTTCTGTGATCCACGTCTGTGACGCAGCCATTTGAGCCGTGCAACGCAAATCGAGTCTGACTCCATCTTATTACCGAAGTTTCTCTGTAAAAAAAACCGGATGGAAATTCAAGTTTCCATAAATTTAAATAAATACAAATGTCATGGGTACAAGAAAACTTTAGTTTCCATCCGGTTTTTTCCCCTGCTGAAGTCGGAAGTGCTAGGCCTCAAAGAAGACCCAAAGGGTCGGGCGCAGGGGTGTAACAACATTGGTGGCTCCATCTGTTGGCTAACCGTAGCACTACGCCAATGATCTCACCGTCACTACTCTGCCTCTCATATCGATGCACCTGGTGACCCCAGGGCGCTGAAAACGTTCGAATTATTTGGTTTTTGATTCTCGATAAACAGAAATGATCGCCTGCTTTTTATCTGCCGTTTAGCAGAGGAGGGTTAAATGAGAAGAGTGAGTTTTCGGTGACTGTGTAGGAACGAAATCCAGGAGAAACGTACGAAGAAAAGCTGTCACTTTCTTTTGTATCGGGACACAAAGGTATTTATTCTGTTCCTTGAAAAGCTTTGAAGAGGGCATCTCGAAATATGGTCAGGGCTGTTTCTCGCTAACCGAGCGATCGGGGCAGAAATAGCAGTGTCCCGGAGAGACCGCCTAGTGGAGGAATATAGATTTCTGTCGAGTTATTTAAGTAAATAACGAACGTTGTTAACTCGTTTTTAATGGAGTGTATCCCAGTAATATTCCAATTTATTTCTTTTAGAAGATAGCACGTGCGCATGCGCAATATTTCAGCCATAGAAATGATTTATTGTCATGGATTTGCTGAGGCGGTACTTCCGTGAGTAATGGAGTTTTGTTAGATCTGCCAGGAAGAACGGTTAGCACTTGTGAGTTTGGACCTTTTTTTGTCTCTGTCCCTGTTGATATTAGAGAAAGATGAAGGAATTACCGCATGGAAATGAAAAGTCTTTTCAGATTTCGTAAGAAAAAATAAAATATAATAAATAATAATTTTAGCATAATTTTATTTTGACGTTTATTGTAATTGTATTTTGAAGAAATTTCCCTTATACTTGGTCGACAATATTCCTGTTAACCGCTGTGATAGACCTTTCATTGGTGTGCAATATTATTATGTCGTTCTATCGTCTGTCTCCATCAGCAAATAGCATCTTTAAAATGTCTGGTTTCATTACTAATGTTCTTATTCTAATTTTTCATTAGTTTTGTTTTACCATGAAATATTTAATTTAATTTAATATAATTTGCATTCCCATGAACTTTAATTAATTTTATTTGTGTTTTTGTTCGCAATTTATTTTGTGTTTTGTTAGAAATAATTGCCAAATATTTGAAAAATTCGGCTGTTACCCAAGTGAAGAGCATATACACCGTAAGTAGCTTTCCTTCACATTTTGGGAAAGTTACACCTTACTGCTAATACACCGTGTGATGTTGGAGGAGAGAACTCATCTACCTGTCTGATTGTTTTGTGAAAGAGAATCACAATAAAAATCTTTGTTTTTATTCATGTCTTCCCTAGTTTTTGTCGTAGTAACTTTGTAGATCTAAGGGAGACAACTTGACTAATGTTTCCTCATTAATATTGTTTCAATTAATTACGAAGTGGACCCTTGGCCGACTTCACGTTTTGTAAATGTGTCACAGCAAGGAGATAAAAGGGAACAGGGTGCGGTGACATCGGGTTACCCGGATACCATACGGATGGAGGGTGAACATCCACAGGATGTAATAATAAGTTAATCCCCACTTTTAGATGTGGAAGGAAACATTAATACCCTGAGAAATTCCACGCTAGAAAGTTACTTCAAACAGCCCGATTCCGACCGGGATTCGGACACTGGTTCTTACCTTTATTATACTTGTCGGTTAACCACTGAACTACTGCGCTGCCATAAAAGTAACGTTATAAAAGTAAATAAAAATATCAATTATTTTAAATAACAATTTTTGTACCTTTTGTTGATATTGGAAGTGAATTATGGTGTAAACCTATTGGTTAGAAATTATGTAAATATATGTAAATTGAAAATTGTGAGGGAAATACCAGTTCTTTATTATATACCTGAGTAATTTGATAAACATGTTAGATATGATTAACTAATAATTTGAAAAAAATATCTAAAACATTCATTATTTGTTATTATGTTATCTCCCTTTTAAGAGTATAAACCCCGAGTTTATTATTTCCCTTGCATTATATACCCTTTAATTTTGTGTTATTTTCCAGAGTTTAATCTCGATTACATAAATATAATAAAGTTTGGATGGTTGTTCTCCTGGTAGCATCAGCTTCTTTTAGAAGTTGATACTTCGGTCTTGTAACTGTCAATAACCTAAGTAATTGAAAGTAAAAATAAATATGTTGGATTGTTTTTTCGTCGTCCGTGCAGCCATGGTAACGGTTTAAGTAAAATATGCCCACAGGTGTATAGAATCACCAGAATGCCGTCTTTATTGCGTAAAACGTGAAAGGACGTACGAGACAATAGATGGACTCTATTGTAAATACCTTTCTACTTTCTAAGGGTTATCTTCTTTAACCGCTCACCTCTATTCCACCCCAGCTTGGAATCGCTAGTTAGTATTTGAGTTGCGCTGGCTGTACATTCAGTCAACAGACGAGGGGTCAGAGAGTTGTATGGATTGTTGTAACAAAGGATTCTCGATCAGACTGTATGGATCTACCTGCTCCCAGTAATACAGATTTGATGGGTAGTGGGATCTAGATGCATCCCAAATAGTATATAGAGGCGATTTAAAATGCACTCACAAAGGCGGAGTCGGCCGTGGCCTACCAACAAACGGGTTATTAACTGGATATTTATATATTTCAGCTCTGACTGGACGTCTCGGTGGGCGGTAACCCGTGTTGACGACCACCCCGCCATAAACAGGCGGAGGTCAGAATCGACGACAGAGGACCAAACGTCCTCTGTAATTCTTTAGGAGAAGAGCGGTACACGGGGCACCTGCTGTACGTCGTCTTTCTGTAAGAGGAGACAAGATATCAAACTCCACACACTCTCTCTCTCTCTCTCTTCCTGAGACTCAACTAAATCATTCAAAGGACACGATAATCAAAGCTGTCCGCTATAAGACAAGGTACAGACATCTAAGTCAGCCTCGGTTTGCAGGCTGTCACACAAAGAGGAGGAAATTCACGGAGATTGATGAACCTGAAGCGAGAAGTATCAGGTGTCATCACCTCTACACGGAGGACAGCAGAAGAGTAATCAGACTCGAGCCACCACTCACTGACTCAAACAACTAACGCAAATGCTACCACAAATTCCTGTTTTTGAAACACTGGCCTCATTCTTATTTTTCCGATTATGCAAATTTTCTCAGTTCTCAACTTCCTGTTTAGTTTTGCAGCCGTGCGTCACAGGAATTTTCAGTTAACCCTCTTCAGTCTACGATAAAATATGGCGGCCGGTCATTCATGGATTTGTGGGCGATTTCAACAACTGGTCATTCACAGATGGTGGTCTCCTGACAGGGACTCCTTTCTGCTTGTCTTCTCTAATGCTCATCTTTACAAAGGGCCCAATATTTTTATAGAAGACGGTGCCCCAGCGTCTGCTGCCCGTACATCGAAATGACGGAAAGAATGCCAGGGACATCGCCATTCAGAGCTCCATCGGCCCACCCTCGGGCGATCCCTACAAACGTGTTTCCCTTAAAGTAAACCGACTCTCTGAGACTCCCTAATACAGACTTTATGCCGGAAAAAGCTGTAGACACGCAGGCCATGGATGCTTATTTCATTGAAAAATAGTTCCGATGTTTTACATCGAAACAAAGTCTTAAACTCTGCTCATATTCTGCAAATGCTGTGTATAGTTACAGAATAAATGGATGTTCTTTAAAACCATATCAAGTCTTTCAATTGTGCTGGCGTATTTTTTGTCCATTAGTTTAATTACGGTATAACGGTGTATAGCCCACCCCCAGTATAAGCCTACACCTAATTTCCATAGTAAAATATGCCGTTTTGGTATATTACCGGTGTATTAGTCGACCGCCTTCTTGAAGAGTAAAATCAACGATCTATTTTCCTCTTATATTAAACACAGCAGTGGTTATTTATTTCTAGGAAGCACTCAGATGATAGCCGCCATTGTCAAGAAAGGAAAAACCCACTGGAGTGACTGCTGATATTTACTCCGGAATTATGTCTATTCGTGTTCTCACAGCTCTAGAGAGCTCTGTCCTGCTAACGTCGTGTCTCTCCCATACGTCCTATTTGAGGAATTTCCTTGAAACAAAGCCTTATCATATCGTGAAGGATTTTATGTCGGTGTGCCATATGCATGGTTTGACCAAAATCCGATCGTATCTTATCGGATTCAAATACAAATTTCTAACATCAGAAAAGAGAACTTTGTCTACACCGACTCCAAAACACTAAGTCTAAAATTCCGGCGAAATTCTCGGCTTATACACGGAGATCTACGGTAGTTTAAATTTAGACTTAAAGTCATGGTAGATTCTCTCGAGCCATTCCGTGTTTTAAATTAGGTTCTCGAAGATAGGATTCTCGATGCTGAGATCTCAGATGCTTTATTTACTTGAGAAAAAATTCTGTGTATCAAAAATATCGATCAGGTTTATTCAAGAACATCCGGGGTATTTTTGGGAGGATTACAAAAGATGCCTGCAGAGATAAGTTGTGGGGAGGGAACTGACAAAATACGATCAGGGGCGGGGAATGTGGCTGCCGGCCCTGGCTATGAAACCAGATTAACGTACAAAAATTACTCATTTGTTTTTTTACTGTCAATGGCATTTGAATTTGGATCAATAATTTCTTTTTTATTCTTAGAAATATTTCTCACGATTCATCCATAATTTTATAGCACTTTGAAAATTGGCAGTTTCCCAGACTGGTCACAGTGCCAGGCGATAATTTTGTATGAGCACCAGGTGGCGGTACTGTCGTTTTCCACTATGGACGTCTATATTACAACCTGTCCACTTTGTTGTGCTGACAGAAAATAAAAGCCAGGGAGAATGTTAAACTTGTGATTCACAAGTATTCCCCATGTTTAGCCTGCAGTAGCACTGGAGAGTCTTAGCTGCTGATAGCAGAAAACCTCTCGTGTGTACCTAGGTATTCGGGTTATGTCCCCATAGGTCCAATTCACTTCTTCCAGTGGCATCTCTAAAATTATCTCTGCCTTCTTGTCTGTCTTGCAGATGAACTCTACCATGCTGCCCAGCTTCAGTAGAATGACTCCCTCTCATTGGGTCACCATCGCCGCCACTGCTTTATCCTCAGTAAGGAAGTGATCCATCCAACATTACCATAGTTGAGGAAAGCAACTTTTCCTTAAGATAATTAACACTTGGTACCTTATTATATTATTATTATTATTATTATTAATTATTATTATTAATTTTATATACCTTGTCTAACAAATATCAATTCATCGAAAGATTAGCAGAAGCTTCAAAACATTTTACATGACCTCCACAATATCACGCTACATGACTCATCATTGATTTTCTGAGACTGACGGTCACTGACTGACCACTGATTGGCTGACAGTTGTTTCGCATCCTTTCTTATTATAAGAAAGAACCTTCAAGGACCATATTACTGCTGGTATAAAGAAATACATTTTGGCAAATTCTGGCATAAAAGTATAAAATGCACACACATTTATAAAAGACTCCTTTACCGGTCATCATTACACAGGGGCGGACTGAGCCATCGGTCAATCGGGCACTGCCCGAGTGCCCACAGCTGCAAGAGATTCCCATATAAATTCTATTAATGAATACTCCAATATACTCCAAATGCAGTCTGAGACAACTAATTTTTAATTTTTTTTTTTAAATTGACACCCCCAAACCGCCCTCCCCTTATCTGGCGCCTTGTAGCCTCTGACATCAGCACTAAGGGGCCCAGTGAACAGTTATGCCCGAGGGCCTATAATACTCTCAGTCCGCCCCTGTCTTACATCAATTAGAAAACAGATAAACAGTTACAAAGCTGGTGTAATGCTGTTTTTTGTCATAAATGATGACAATAGACATTACAATTGTTGTTCTTTATGTTTTTACTCTCTCCTAGTGTCACCTAAGTAAAATACCGTATTTCATTGATCAGGGCGGCAGGGTGAAGGGGCATTGAAATAATAAGGCGGCACCTCTGATTTGGGCGGCATGCCGGGTTATTCAATTCATTACAAGTGTTTTTAAAGGCAGTGCGTGGCGGTGTGAACCTGTCTCTTTTCACTAACTTTGTTGTTGTTTTCTTCTAAAGTGTTGGAATGTAGTAGTGTGGCGTTTGTGTATCTCTGGCACCAGTGTGGGGCGCTTCGAATCTGTTTGGCACCGATTGCGGAGCTTGTTTACTTCTTTTATTGCCACAAAACGACTGAATGAAATAAAGGTACTTTACGCCGGAACACAATTAGTCTGCACGTAGAACAAGAAAAACAGAATAACGACGAAAACAATCTTCCTTTTCATGAATAAAACTTATGTATTTATAGAGCAATAATGGCGATATGCCAAGTCACGTGGAACCTCCTGATTAGTTGAAATTTTAAGCAACGGATGCTCTTTGGAACGCCTTAAGAGTATTTAATGCCCGGTATGATACCTGGCAGACAGAACGATATTGCGGGCAGTTGAAAGTCGCCACAGTAGGTACAATCCATACTTTGCTACGTACTCTGTATGCCGTGACTTAGTCTGTATCCCTCAATTTTTTAGAATTGAGTAGAAACATGGAAGAAGATCATGAATCTGAGCAAACAACGGAAGTTGCTGCTGCTGAATCGTCTTCATCCTCTTCTAAGCGGAAGCTGCAAGGGCACAGTCTGAAAACAAAGCTGGAAGCTATCGAATTTGCCAAAACAAGCACCGTTTTCTGCCGCAGCGAGACGCTGTGGAGTATCGCGGAGCAGTGTGCAAGATTGGAGGCGGCAGGAGAACGAGCTGCGCGCGACAATCGACGAGGAGGGACCATCAGCGGCGAAGAAACAACGTCTCGCAGGCGGCGGGAGAAAGCCACTCAGCGCAAACATGGAAGCTGAACTTTACGAATGGATAGAAGTCTGCCTTGAAAAGAAGCAGCGGATTTCGCGACGTTTGATCCGCCAGGAACTTGGTAAAAACTTGGCGTTTGATGGAAAGCCATTCAAAGCAACTGAAGGTTGGCTAGACAACTTTATGTCCCGTTACGAGCTGAGCCTGCGCGTTCCAACCACCACCGCCCAGAAGACGCCCGTCGAGTCCATGGACAAACTGGTGTCATTTGTTCCTTAAATTCGCCAACTGCGGCAGAAGGAAAACTACAACTTTGCAGACATTTACGCAGCTGATGAGACGGCGGTGTGGTTGGACCCCACTGGGATAAAGACAGTGGCGAAAGAGGGATTGCGCAGTGTCACCGTTTAGAGCACTGGCCACGAGAAGATGCGCGTCACTGTGCTGCTTTGTGCCTGAGCGAATGGAGCCAAAGTGAAGCCATTCATTCTGCTGCCGCGAAAGCGCCCAATTCCGGACATTCTGAAGCGTTTTTCGAGCCGGCTGCACCTCTGCTGGTGTGGCAGCAACTGGATGAACCAGGATTTGACGTTGCAATTCCTCCAGAAAGTTTTCGGCGGACTTTCTTTCCGTCGAAAACTGTTGGTTTGGGACGCGTTCAAATGCCATCTCACTGAAGAAACAAAGGTGGACCTGCGGAAGAAGAAAGTGGACGCCGTAGTCGTCCCGAGCGGCTGCACAAAGCTTGTTCAGGCACCGGATGTGTGTTGGAATGCACCATTCAAGAAGCGAATTCACGACATGTACGAGGATTGGATGACCACTGCTGAGAAGAGCTACACACCACCGCCCATGGAAGTCTACTTACAATGGATTGTGGACGCCTGGGACAATCTGGACGAAGAAATGATTGCAAAATCATTCAAAGTTTGTGGCATTACCAACATTGTCGATGGCAGTGAGGACAATTTCATTCACGTCTTCAGTAGTGATGGCGAGTGCCAGGCTGGATTGCAGCTGCTGAAAGAAAGGGCGATGACGAGCGAGACTCTAGCCTACGACGAGAGAGAAGAGAGTGATTTGGAGGAGATAGTTGTGCTACCGTAATGTGTCTATTCTGTCCCGATGCTAAACCACAATAAATGAGCAAAATTTGATTTGAGAGGAGATTGAAAATATACGGCGGCGCCGCCCTATTCAATGAAATACGGTAGTAAAGTAATTTAAAGTGATTAAGTTTTTATCATTTTGGAAATATAGTAGCATCTTTATAGGAGATATTCTAAAGCTGACCATAAAATCAAACTGTTTGTTGTTGCAATCTTCTGCCTACTGGTTGAGCCAAGTTGTCCTGCTCTCTGCTGCTCTGGCCATGTTGGATTATATTAATGTGTAAAATCTGAAAGGGTGGAGACTGCTGATGTTGCAGATTGAACCTGTCTAATTATATATATTTTAGTTTGATGGATATATTGGCACCAGCCGAGTTGTGTGTTTAAAATGTATGGATATGATCACATGAAGACACCTGTTCTCAACACATTTTTGACTCAGAAAATTTAGAATAAATCAAATATCTGATGTGCATCTTTTTAAAATTCATACACACAACTTGCAGCAAATTGGGTTAATTTGATCAGAACCATATTTAAATTTCCAACATCTAAAAATGCATCTAGATATTCTTGTAACAATTTCCATTTCAAATTGGAAAGTTGTGGAATTCCTTTTTGAGCAGAGTAAGCACAGGTCTCTATTGGGTAACCACGGTACTATGCTCCATCACCAGAATGGTCTTTAACATTGAGAGATTATCTCCCTTGCAGTGGCTATTCTACTCGACAATAACTAACTGAAAAACAAGGCATTGTCTTGTAGCAGATTTAAAGTTGTATTGTCATTTAAAACAAATGTTTCTCATTTTTATCAAAACCAATAAATAATATGAATATAAAATAAACCTTTAAAAATACCTGTACAAGCTAAAACTTAACTACTGAAGATTCAGATTTTATACATAAAAATGTTTCTTTTATTCATTAAAATATTGTACATTTTGACTTTTAACCCTTTTAAATATCCATGCAAAAATATATTTTATTTTTAATAGAAAAATGTATAAGCATGAAAAAAAATTCAGCATATGAATCTTTATGAAAGGATTCTGATAAATGTGGAACTTGTCCCTTTCAGTACCAGAAGTTACCTCAGTGATATCAACAGAGCATGAATCTAAAATTCATAACAAAAACTGAATAAATTAACATGGATCATTGGATCTTAACAAATTGTTTCTTGTAGTGCAGCCAATGACTCTGAACAGGTTGTATGTGCTATTGGTGTTTAATCTGGCAGCATACCACTGAAACATTAAACATAAATATAATTATTATTTATTTCATGCTAAAAACTTCCTGGTTCTGTGTTATGTTGAATTAAAATGAAAATATTTGAAGCTAAATATTTTATAAAATTCTTATCGCCAAAGATCTGTGCAAACTCCAGAAATAGGTTTAACATCAGCATGTAAAATACAAGTATAGAGTAGGCATTGATCAGCATCAGTAGAATAGATGTTGATGAGGATGCGTTATCAATAGGAGATATTCTTCATGTCAAAAAACAACTACATGTGCACCCCATGTAAGCATGACCTTACATAGATTTTTAAAAAGCTTCCTGCCCCTTTG
This sequence comes from Nautilus pompilius, assembly GCA_018389105.1. Taxonomy (NCBI): domain Eukaryota; kingdom Metazoa; phylum Mollusca; class Cephalopoda; order Nautilida; family Nautilidae; genus Nautilus; species Nautilus pompilius. Next base: position 21,035 of record JACATO010002490.1, read on the forward strand.
ATTTTCTATATAATTAGTTAGTACTCATCAAATCTGTCTGACCATAACAATTTGGCTCTACTCTATCACACTAATTTCAAACTGAAAGTTACAGAATTCCTCATAAAACTCAAACCTAATCTAGATATTCAGGAATCATTCATAATGAATCAGTTTCCATTCTCCTCTGCTGTACTCCAGGCAGCTCCCATTCTCTTCAGTCAATAATTTATTGATACTTTATAACGGAGTCTCTATATTTATTTTTGTTTATTTTTACTAAACATCTGTCGGGTTCTCTTGTGTTTTGGAAAGGAGAAAAAATATTAGCCTTTGGCAATTCATTTTTTCAAATAAGAAAATCACGGGCAACAAAAGAGAAAATCGTCTGCCTGAGGATCACTCCACAGTTAGCAGGTGGAGTAAGTTGATTGATTACACTGGACGACAATGATTTTGCCACCTCAACACTACCATGTTAACTTTGTAGTATTTCGCCCGCTGATTTCAAACCTGAAAACCGTTTTGCTCTAGGACGTCTCGTTTTATAGTGATGGCATGTGACTGATGAATGGAGGTTATTCATAATCTGTAGCAAACTAAGCTTTAAAGCTGTGTTGTTACATCATGGTAAGCGGACATTTTATGTTCCTATAGTTCATGCCGTTGGCTTGAAAGAGACATATGAGTGAATGGAACTCCTTTTGAAAGTGGCAAATTCTTCGGATCATAAATAGAAAATTTGTGAAGATCTCAAAGTTATTTCTCTCCTCCTCGGATTTAGCTATGGTACACAAAACACGCGTGTTTCTTGTGTCTTTGGAACAGCCGTGATGATGCCAACCATTACAGTCGAAAAGACTGGCCTATGAGACAGGAACCTATAGTTGGCAGGTACAATGTGCAACATATGCCATTGGTAGACCCTCAGAATGTCTACCCTCCGCCACTTCATATCAAACTCGGCCAAAGGAAAAACCATGGCAAAGCCATGCATGAAGACGGTGATGGCTTCAAGAACGTAAGAGAGAAATTTGGTGCTGACAAAAGGGAAGCTAAACTCAAAGACGGAATTTTTGTGGGCACCGAAATTTGAAAACCCATGCGTGTTGACGGGTTCAAAAATAAGCTTAACCCACTGGAGTCTGCAGCACGGGAAGCATTTATTTTAGTTGTACAGAACTGTCTTGGCAAATATACTCGTAGAGCTGAGCACTATGCTGAGTTTGTGGAAAACATGCTAATGGTGTATCAGCGAATGGGGACCAGGATGTCTCTACAGATGCATTTTCTGCATTCGCATCTTGATTTTTTCAACCAAACTAGGGGTTGTCAGTGATGTGCATGGTGAAAGGTTCCAACAAGACATAAAGGTGATGAAAAGTAGATATCAGGGCAAATTCAATCCCAACATGATGAGTGATTACTGTTGGTTCCTCCAAAGGGAGACTGATACCTCACTAAACGCAAGAACAAGTGTCTAAACCATTTTTGATCATTTGGAATGTACCTATGTGAGTTAAATGCATTCCATATCTTCCATTCTGCTTTTATCAGTCTTTCTCAAGCATATGTTGTCTGAGCATGGCAAATATGTTTCACATTAAACATTTGAATACCAAATATTATTGTTCATGGTTTTTATAGTTCATATTATAGCGTTAGTGGTGAAATTCCTCCTTATGCATATCTCAAAAACCTGACGTCCTACCCAAATTCTGAATTTAGATTTGAAATCAGCACCCAAAATTTTTATTAAGATCATCCACATTTTCCTCGTTGGCAGACAAAGTTTCATTTTGTTGTCCAGTGCAATTTGATAGACTCGCTCCGTACACATCTACAAGCTCTATACGGTGAAAATGTGCTGCTACCAAATAATTAAAATACCATTGGAATATTTATTCTACACAAATTACAGATTAAAAGTACAAAGAAGAAATCTATGGCGTTCTTAGTAATCTAAACATTCCAATTTTTGAGAGGGCATCGATTAGATTTATTTAAACTAGACGCTACAATGATCATAATTTGTATTTAATATATACAATCTAACATGAGAAACTAGAAGTAAAGCAATGAAATAAGTCATTGTTCAAATGTCTGCAGTGTTGAGACAAATTTTGTGTACAACACGAATTTTCCTTTTATCTTAGAGGATGGAAGTTTTGTACAAATTACAAAACAAACTGGAAAATATGGGAAGTTTCCTTCAACATAAGGAAAACATGTCCTGTGTAAACTGAAAAATCTCATTTTGTTAAATTATTATCCCAAATGCATCCAACACAATTAAGTTATATTTATAGTATATAATCGGATATTAACTGCCAGGATACCTTATGGTATATAATTTTCATTAGCAGTTTTATCACCCACTTAATGTTTGTGGAGTTAGAAATTCTAATTTTTCATCATATGAAGCTGAAATTTTGGCTGAGAACTTATTTCTATGAGAAAACCAAATCTCTATTAATTTACATTTATGCAATCTGCATACTTATACATCATAACATGAAGATCATATACTTATCACGAAAACAAAAATTAGACATTCAGACTTCTTTTTGTATAAAGACAAAGGGAATTTCCTAAAAGCATGGTACACTATTTTGAAAAGCTGACGCTTCTTTTGATGTATTATCTCCATTATTTCTTTCTTTGAGTTTAGCAAAGGTATTTGGTTTTCAGCCTACTATCTTTCCAACACTATACTGCATTAGAACATTTCTAGGGTTAATAAATCACAAGATCTTTGAGGCTACTAATCAAAACCAGATCTGCCCAACCATTGGTTAGGAAGCCTTTTACTAAGTTATTGTCACATAATACAGTAAGTGGATGAGAGTGCAAGCCCCACTAATTGTCCAAGTGTTGGATTTAAAAGTACAGTGTCATGTAAAATCTGAAGTAGAGACTCACCATAGACACTTTCCTAAAGAAATATTTGTCCTAAAATTCTAATGACCACTGATTCCTGCCAAGAACTATAGTATCAACACAGTTCAAAGTCTCTTGTATGACATGAAAATTACCATCACTTCGTAGGACACAATTACGCCTGACAAAATGTCCCTGACCATAAAATTTAAACACTTTCGTGAATTCAGTAATTGATTTCAAAAAATAAGGGGTCAGCAGCAAGTATAATGAAACAAATATTGCATGGTTCCACTCAGCATCTGTAATCTTCTTCAAGGAAGCCAGTCACCAGTGCGCGACAAAAGTGTTAAACTTCAGCTGATGTATAATGCAAGTGCCTGAGTCAGTGCCAGTTCTGCTGATGTTCGTCTGATTGGCTTCATCAATTATCAAAATTAGTAAATGTTGCTACTCACAATATAAGTTCTACGTTTCATCACTTTTTAATATCTTACACCTTATTTAAAGATACTACAATTAATCAAGTTAAATAACAAAATATCAATTATACTGTTATTTTTATGATATAAAACTTTATTTTACAAGATTAGTGGTTGACGACGACAATAACGACCTCTCAATTATGTAAATTAAGACAACGGTTATAAAAAGAGAGAGAGAAATAGTATTTAACACCTGAATGTATTGAAGACTCAATAGAATAAGGATGTAAGTAAATACAGGCACTTACTTCATGAAAGTAAGTGATGTCAGAATGAAATAAGAGACTCAAGGAACTTTATCAGCAATAATCAGCCCATTGGTGATGAAGAATACTGACTATAAGCTAAGTAGATGGCGCCATGAACAACCAATTATACAATTAATGATCGTCTGTCAGAAGGTAAGAAGAACAGCTTGTATGCAATTAACCGGCTTTTACAAAATAAACTTTTAACCAAGTAATTAACAGTATAATTTAGCAGTGAAATTACATAAAACAATATTGATAATGAAATTATTTCATAGATGGTGATCCTGTAACAGGGGAATGTTTAGTTTAAGTCCGTCTTCCGTCAAGTATTTACCAGTTGCTATTTGCTGCCTACATGATGATAAACGGTCACCTGAAGTGGGAGACAGTTGATATTTCACCGATCTTGTGACAGGTGAAGTATTTCTGATGTAAATAGTTCTGCTTGTTAGCTAGTATTTCCACATGCAAATATGTTAAAAGTCTAGAAGTTATCTTTGCACTCAGCTGATAGTAATCGTAAAAAAACATTTAATATTTTGTAAAAGATTAACCAGAGGTTAAAAAGTGAAGAGAGATAAAATTTAGATAAATACGAGAGGTCAGTTAGAATTTAAGTGTATTTACTCCATGAGGTCTTCAGAAAATGAATGTTTCGGCTTCATTCTCTGATGATTTGCATCTTTGATTTGATTTTGTGTGTGATAACAAAGACTTGGCAACTATTACCGTATGAGCTTGTTTGGGATCCTTTAGAGTAACATACCCCGTAAAGGTTTAACAAATTAAAAACAAAATGTTGATTTAATATGCAGCTGGGAAATCCATTAGAATGAAATACTTTTAAACGTATCAATTTGTATTATCAGCTTCATAGGTGATACTAAGTTTTAATTAAGATCACAAATATTTATTTTAGTTCTTAAAAATATACATTTGTATTGTTGACTTTCACAGCCCTAACACAGAGGGTGGATGTAAGTTTCAGTTACTAAACTTAATCTGTTCGCCAACAAATGGATGATCTAAATAGAAGAGGAAAATAAAGGCAAAGTTCACTGTAGGATGACATAAACTATTACTTCTCGGACAATAAATTGTTTCAAATAATCGAAATAATTAAAATGTGTAAACATTTTGTGAATATAATTTAAAATAAATAAAATAAAATAATTGTACTCAGTAATATTAATTATTTTTAATATAATTTGTGTTTAAATATAAAATATGCTCACTAATTTATTTGTAAGCGAGTGAAGTTCAATAAAAAGTGATATTTTTGGTTTGATTCTTGAAACAAAGAATTATCTACATTATTTTAATCTTCTGATTCATCAAATTTGAGAATTATATTAATAATTTTAAATTTTTTTTCTAA